>JAQIXS010001142.1:0-33297 GCA_034700785.1 Rossiulus vilnensis | reverse complement strand
ATTGAATTGCTCCCAGTAAAACAAACAGTACCCTCTCAGCATAAAGAATCGACCCGGATTGAGAATACTAACTTTTAAATTAATTCTCTTCTTCAATCAAAAGTTTAAAATGGTTGTTTCTTACATGTACAATGTATGTATGTATACAGTAAACTAATCATGGAAACCTGCAATTCTGTACTAACTTAACCTTATGAGCTTTTCCATCATTGAAAGGAAATGTAGAGAATAAAATGTCAAGGCCGGCCGGATAATAGCGCTCGTCCTGAATGTTTAATTCATAAATGGCCATAGGTCAAATTAGTCTTCGGTACATATGAATTGATTTCTCCCAATTTTTTTTTTGCGGGGTCAACGTAACGCCTTCTCAAACACAGGGCAGTTGAGCAACAGCTTAACTATGAACTAACTGTGAAAGCTTACTTCTCATCACAGAATTATCTCAAGACAGGCGTGTATCTTGACTTAAACTATGAATACGGTAACAATGCAAGGAACTGAGGTACCCTCATAGCAGTAAGTCCATTATTTATGCGAATTTGGTTAGGTGAATAAGTCACTGCATGAAGCATATTTTAAGATAATCCTGAGAGAAGGGCGGCAAGTCGTGCATGCTCAAATTCTCGGAAATTTAAAATAATTTGACTGAAACTTTCGAGGTTTTGGCTACGGTGCTTTGGGCGAACATTAAAAGCCTGTAATGTACAGAGTATATCAGTACAGTATGTGTTTTTAACAATGCACATACTGTACATGTACATTGCCATTTAATTTATGTTATCACACAGTTAATAGGCGTTTTGGATGTTGCAGCATTTGTCTCAGAAAAAACACATTGGTCATTCAAAATCAATTTTGACAAATATTATGTAATTCAAACATACAAAACCAATTGATTTTAAATCATTATACCAAACTTGTCGTAGGTAAGGTGCTTCATGTACGTATGAATTTAATGTTTAGCGTTCAACAGTTTAATTTAGTTTAAACACCATTTGAGACATTTCCTCCGTGGTACAAGTGGATTGAGCTTAAAGTTATTTGACTTCAGTTTTATAGCTGGAAATTTCACATCATGTCTTGAATAAAAGTCAAAGTTGTTAGATTTAACAGCTACTGTTTGTATTGAACTGTCAAAAATTTACGAGCGTTGCACAGACGTCGTGTTTTTGGGAATTCACCTTAACGCTTGAACTGCCCACACAAACCTCTTTAGATGACGCCAGTCATGTTGTTCATTTCCAAGGTGGGCTACGCCTGGAGCCGCCCTATAATGCGAAGTTACTTTCTAGGACGCCACACGGTTTTAAATCAAGAAAAAATGGTGCGCTTGTGTTCAGTCCTATTAAATTGCTGTATTTTTGCTTCATTCACGATGAAATTTTAATTTTCAAAGAAATGACACGTATAGCCTGCAGAATATCTCAGATGTCATCTCATCAGATTGGTTATCCCCTAGCTTGTTTCTTTCTGGTTTCTTCCTAATTGAATCCCAATTACAATCATTATTCATAAAATCCGGAAATGTTTCGAAGAAATTTAATGTATGTGAGCCCAAAACGTCGTAATATTGAACGAGCTGAAATTAAAAACTACAGTCCTCTTTTAAAGCCGACCTAAAAGAATGGCTGATTTCACGGGCGATGACACAATTACCAAAAAGAGGCAAATGCTTTTAACTACTTTGCTTCTGGCATTTTTGTTGAAAATTTACAAATGAGCAACTTCTTACACAGGAAACAAGCGATCTGGTTTATCGAGATTTAAAACTGATGGGGAAATGTTTTATTTTTATGTAATAAACCATCTTGTACATTAGCAAGGCTCGTTGCCATATATGGCGCCCCACTCTACATGTATAATCATTACTTTAAATTTAAAAGGCAATTTGTTTGTTGTCGACATGAATGCCTTCGCAAGTGCCAGAAAATATCACCCTGTAGCTGGTCAAACGAGTTAAATGCGCGTTGTTCGCGTAGATGCAAATGTGTAATACACTAAGGACAGGTGTGCCAGAATTTTAATTAAAAATTCGCCAGAACCTCCCACAATTAAGTTGTTTTAGATTCGTCATTGCTTTGTGCGAATCAACGGCAATTTTAATGAATTTGATCTTCAAATATTCTAATTACCTAAAACGAGTTTTAGAAACTAGCCTGTCTACTTCTTGAACCACCCTTTAGACCTTCACTGATGTTACCTTATTCAAAATCATAGAAAAAAATGTATAATCCAGCATTGATGGCAATTCATTTTGGTTGGGCCTGCTTCGTATACTTTTAATGCCATAATCTGTAATGCTAGAATTGCCATTATTTTAATAATTAATCATTAGTAATGTAATACCATCGGTGTTAATTCGTATTTACAATACTACAGAAATAATGAATTCTACATAGTGCATGTGTTTAAACTCCCGTTAGATAAGTTGCTTATATAAAATATTAGGGCCTATATACAGTTTTCTCATCAATAAGATAACCAATTCTTTTTAAAAAAATGTATTTTAGAAACTAACATGTAGTTTTTTATGAGAAGGCAATGCATTGTCTGTGTTTCAAACTATATATGAGAGAAATGCTGTCAATATTCTCTTGCGCTCCCCTTATCAACTTGGCTTTCCCATGTCACCTTCACCCATCACAAATTTGGCCAATCTTGCTCAACATCAAAGTTGGAGAAATTACCGTAGCT
Organism: Rossiulus vilnensis; assembly: GCA_034700785.1. Taxonomy (NCBI): domain Eukaryota; kingdom Metazoa; phylum Arthropoda; class Diplopoda; order Julida; family Julidae; genus Rossiulus; species Rossiulus vilnensis. Next base: position 30,603 of record JAQIXS010001142.1, on the reverse strand, counting down.
GCGACAATGTATAAGTTTTAATCATTTGACTATCTTTCAAGATAAGAGGGTTGATTATTCCATGCTTAAATGACGTTGAAGACAAAACAATATGCAATTTGTCCAGTTTAAAACATTATACTGAAACGTTTCAAAAGCTACCACTCTGGCGATGTCTGCTTGGTGGTAAGTTTCATGACCTTTGTGGACGTCTGCAGTGAGGGGATTACCCAAATTGTGAACTCAAAAAAACCCATCTAGAAATACGTTTAGTCTAGCTCTTCAATTTGCGAGGAGTCAGGATGCATTGTTGAGAAAATTAGTTAATTTGCGAATTATTTCGACCACCCTGGCAGCTAGCAATTTACTGACGATCTCTCATCATATCCACAACCACGAAATGCTTTTTTACGTTTTCAATCATTTTACGTGATTACGGCTTTGTGTTTACGGCATGTTGTCGGCTAAAATTGCTAACAATAGGTTTCTAACAGAATTAATCTGCAAGTTTATTTCCCCCCACGCAAACCAATTCAATTCCCAGATATAATATTTTTCTATGAAACTTAAAAACATATAATAATGGAAGAACTATGAGCGTATAATATTAGGCCTACGATGGCACTTCTATAGAAAAATATCAACTTTGAGGATATTTATTTGTTAAAATGTTTAACAAAAAAACTCGATGGTAAGTGTATCGTTGTTGGAATTGACGTTAAATAAAAAGTAAGGCTTCTTCAAGTAATTGTTTCTCTCAGATCTGGAAAAAAAAACTACTGAGCGTACAAGTTTTTGAAAGCTTTGAGGTCTTTCTCTGAAGTGATATCAACAACTAGCGTATATGGGTTAACAGGACAGACAGGCCCACTGGCAACACGGGTCCTGCCCGTAAAATGCTTTAATGCCAAACCTTGAATCATAAAAAATGTTATAATCTTAAGAGATTGGCAATAGAAACATGATCATTATCAACGTGAATACATCACATGCGTATAATGTTCGCCAAGTCATTTTAACGCATGCAGGATCCCATAATCGAGATGAAGAAACGAGCGCCAATAAACCTTTATCAGAACAAAATCTGCCACGGGCATCCAGTCGTGTCTTGATATTATCCAGTGGGATATTGGTTTAGTTTTGAACAGAAACGAAATATTTTGAGCTCGTATGAGATAAATTTTATTTACGCCACATTTTAATTACGATTTGTCTGAATACATTAACTTGAAGCTGCGGGCTGCATTCTGCAGATGTAATTAGGTTCTATAGAAAGCTTTTGTATGGTTTATCTTCATATTTGATGAGCATATCTACCATCATTCATATATTTTAACTCTCGTTTAATGGTGCGTAGAGCACTTTGCTAGCTTCCCGTCGCCTTGATAGATCAGATAGTAAAATGCGGTGCCAACTCACTTTTCCTTTTAAACAATTAACACCAGAGCCATTTGAACAATTTTATGACCTTTCCAAAGGCGAATAATCTCGATAGTTATAATAAAAGATACATTGTCGTTCTTATAGGCTTGGCATCTTTTCCGTTTAGCATTTAATATGGGCCAGTGTTTTCTTCTTCTTCAAGCTTGTTTTGAAACGTTTCCAAATGAGGGAGGCCAGCCTTGTCAAAACACAACGCTTCAAACAGTGAGGGGCACTGGACCTGCCTAAAATTGTTGTTTTAATTGCAGGTTCATACTGAGGGGCAGCGTTGCTAGAAAACTCATGAGTGCACAAAAATGAGACAAAGAAAACTGCCCGCTGTTCTGTACAACTAGTGCAACCTTCTATGAGTTGCATTTTCATGCATACACCATACAATGATCACCTGGGTATCATGTAAGCATCGTTTATGATAATCAAACTCAAGACATGTGAGATAAGGCTGCAATTTTGATAGTGAGGCAGTTATAAGTTGTCCCAATCATCATGATTTGCTCTTTAATCTGTTTAAAACGTGTTCAAATCACAGATTCTCTTGCTCATTACCACTCTAAAAAGAGTCACAAAAGTTACGATCATCGAGTTACATTTGCCTTCATTTTTAACTAGTCATCATCTGCATCCAGCAATGGCAAGTTCGCCCCATTGCAATGACAAGGAGTGCTACAGAAAAGGGTATTACTGCAAAAACAGATGGTCAAGACAATAAAATTAGTTTGGTTGCGATTCATATTACGTTCAGAATTTTGACTCCGCGCCCGCATTACACATTCCATTGCATAAAACCGATAATAGAAATAGGAAATGCAAATCGTTGTTTGGTTTGTGAAGCCGTATGCCGATATCAGCGATGCGCAGTCAACGGTTTAATTGCAACGGATAGTGTGAATGAACATTGCCGTAGCACAAATGCGAGATCATTTAAGCATGAAAACAACACAGAAGCAATTTGCTGATGTTGCATGCGTGAAGACAATGGACATGCTGTTTATAAAAGTTCAAATGGTCAACATACGTTCGGATAAACATAATCTCCTCGAATGAATGGAAAACTTTAAGGAATACACGAATTGCATTTTTGTGTGAAAATGAACTGCATTGAAAGTATGCGCGGAAGTTTCACCTCTTTCATTTTATGTTACGCTTGGATAATTTCGTAAACATTCTCGGAGAACTACTGTAATACCAGATTGTAGTATCCGTAGCAATGTGATCATAGCTAAAAATGTGATGAGAAAGTTGATTGCAGCCATTGATACGCCAAGTTTTTTATTCTTGAATTCAAATCTTAAAACTGTTCCGTCGTAGGAAAACGTATACTTAATTATCAAACATTGGCAGTGGCGCCATTCTGTGAACTGCAAAGATTGGTATGTGCAGTATTTTGCAAATAAGCTGCGGGCACCCCGATTTTTCAACAATTACCGAGCCTTTCCCCGAGACTGTAATTCACATTCACTGTACATCAGTGATCTGGGTCTATTTTCCTGTCAATAATTTGATGTAGTTACTAGTTACAAGGATAATTTACGCCTTTCCCGGTATATTATTGAAAATTAACAGTACATTGCACTGACATTGCGCAAATCTAGCTTTTCTAACTGTTTTACTCAAACGTATAACATTCTGAAGAGTTTTTGTTGATATTTGGTTTGGCTAGGTAAAACCTGTTATCCATCCCTGCAATGAAATGCTTGAAAATGTAAACATAAATTAACTCAAATTTGGTTGCATGAGAACTTGACACAGAACGCATTATATGTTAGAGAGAATTCAATGCTGGAAACGAAAACTCCCTTAGTGTTTTCACATTGTTTCAACCAGCTGGAGTATGTGCAATTACAAAAGTAAGCTGGGAATTATCCACACCTGATGACAGTACATAATATTATGGCGAGCATTGAAAAATGTTGTCTTTGACCGTAACGTAGGCGAACATTCAATGATGTGTTTATAGTACTTCGTCAGCACATTGTGCAAGCTTAAGAGGTCACGTGAACGTTAACGGACCCAGTCAGTTAATTGTTTTCGTACGGTGTGTAACAGTTTATGGGAATCAGGTTGGTTTTATAGAATGGCTCTTTGTTCAGTCGCCTTCAACGCCCGGATCTGCATGCCCCTCTAAAATTGCATGGTAAATTTAAAATTAATATACCATGCATGGAAATGATCTGTTAGGGGGAAAAAACTGGAGTACCACGCCTGTCACAAGAAGTGAAAGGCTTTTATCTCAAGCTTGCATTCTCCCATGTCATGACATTTGGAAAAATCTGCGACGCGACGTTAAGCTTTCGTGGTTTCTATAAAAAAGCTGATATGCAATGAGCATTTTTTGCCAATTAACCGGTACCTTGTTAGATTATTAAATTATTTGAAAAAAACCAACAACAACAACGCTAACTTTGTTCGCAATGTGTACCCATCCCCAGAAACATTCCCCGTTAGCCATCAAATTGAAGGCAGACGCTAATAGGTAAGTTACTTTACATCAGTGCTTGAAACAGTATTTTTGTAATTTTTTTACGTACTTTAAAATATATAAAAATTAGTAGTTGGCCTTTCTCCCAAGGTGACTGTGGCTGCCAATCTGCGAGCATGTAGCAGGTATGCTAAATTCAAAGATAAGTATTCGAAGGCGTTTTCGCTACGAATGTTCTGCTGTTATAGATTGTTACATTGCGAATTGAGATTGAAAGTAGTTTGAGTTTTCAAATTGCATTGCGTTGCAAGTCATCGTTTTCGAGTCCGTTATGAGATTTATGAAAATAAAAAATAAAGTCAGTCTATGAGCAAGGTCGACCCGCAATAATAATCATCAAATCCATTGGAATCCAAGTTATGTTCCACTCTTAACTGCAACCAAAATGTCTACATCTGTGTAGATATAAGTAGGCCTATACAGGACAACATGTTGAATGCGTTCAAAGTTATAAAGACGCATGAAATGTTCTCAATTTAAATTGCTAATTTATCCACTTTCTAACGATATTGTTTTATTTTCACTTTTCTTCAAAGGTATTATAATGATGCTCACCTTTCTTAGTGGATTCTATTAGACAATTATTCCTCCTCTTAGGCTGTTCGCCAGCAATCTCGTAATGATGAATCCTTTTTGGATATCCTAAATATGGACGTACATGTATCCTGGTCCAAGCACCACACGCACACTATTACCACACCACACATACATATAGAAACTGTGTTCCTGCCAAGTCCAACTACTCTCTGGTCCAGCGTAGAACTACCCGGAGTACCTCACTCTCCTCCTCACCCTACCCACTTAGCATGCAAGTAGGTGCGCAAATAAGCCAATGGCAAAAGAACCAGTTTGCGAGTTATGTTATGTCCGCAACAGTCTGTCTGTAAGGACATGCTTTACGCATGCACACAACTCGCGTCCATTCTCTCTGGTTATTACCTTTGTTAGACACCCACTTTTCATCCCACGTGAGTTTTTCTGCAGCCTTTTTTACCTTCCTCTTAAGTACTTTCCCGCCTCAATGTCTTGCCAACACGCCTTCGGTAAGCTTACGTCACATATCCACGCACTTCTTAATTGCTTACCTATTTTGTAATCCACCTGAACGATGATTTCTGATATCTCGGGTTGACAATTTCAAACAATGCATTACAAGATCTCGTAAAAAAAAGAGATGATAAACTGTTGCAAAAGTTCAATGCTCTTGTGTTGCTCGTTCAGAGGATGAAGGTTTGCTGGGCTCGTTCAATGACATACTATGATTATTTATGGAAAGTTTTGGTCATACGCATGCGAGTAACAATTACATATAATCGTTTATGCTTTAATAATATAAAAAAAATTATCTTAAAACAAAGATTTTTTTCAGCGAGACAAAAAACAGCGACGTTGAGCTCGAATATTTCCGTAACTCCTTTCACCCCTGAGGTATACAGTTTTCAAGGACATGCTGAGCATCTGCTAAGGAATGTCCATAAACATTTCCAACAGACCCTTACAAATTTGCTGCGAGCATTTTCTCGTTTTTAGTTCATAAAAAAGGTACCCACATGTACCTAGTCTCAACTGATTGTCTCTTGCTTACTACAATTAAACAACAAGACAATCTCAGTTCCTAATTACAGCTAATGAATTGGATTCCTGACGTATTAACAGCTAGCTTCAAAATACGATAAAGATAAACATCTCCCCGGCAAATCATGCAATAATGTTTAACAACTAGAAATTACTTTGTACGTGAAGAAATTAGCACGAAATTCATTTTTCTTTACTAAAATTCCATGGGAATAATTAAGCTCCTCTCTGGAATTTGTCAAATTACTTAAAAACCGTTTGACGAATCGTAAGAAAGAAAACATGTAGTATATAAATACACGTAAGGGGGAAAAGAGCAATTAACATGCTCAATGTACATGTAAGATGTTACAGAATGAGCACTAGATGTCAGTTAAATTCAGCATTCTTCATTGCTAATGATCTGTTAAAAAACGGCCTGCAGACGGTTTTAATATCAGAAATTCTGTGGAATCTGGTAATGGTGGCTGTAAGACAAAGTACAAAATTAATATTTTTTTCTATGATTTGTTTTTAAGACTCCATAAAAATATGAAATGAACACGAGACTTCGTGTTAAATATTCATTTTCCTTCTCCCTTCAAGAGAAACGAGAATGTAATTCTGTTACGCATTTGATATCAAATGGAAAGTTTGGGTTTGATGATTTTTGCATAATCTCATTTTACTTGAAAAACGTGCACTGGTGTCATCTTTTAAATAAGATTCTGTATCGTAAGCCCAAAATAAAAATACCTTCATATTCGGATAACATTTGATTTGATTTGTATTGTACATGTACAGTATGTTCTTTTCATGCATGCATCTCATATGCATGTCGTAACATTAATCTTATAATGGTCGACATTTTCAATCGAATCTAGTTTATTGTGCGCAGTATTAAAGACAACAGTGTTTTCTTCCTCGCTCATGTACATTATTGAATTTGTGTATTACAGCGTTTATTGAAATGCCCAAGATCTCATTTGACAGTGTATATTAGAATTCGTGTCTTGCACACGCTAATTAATGGCACATCCTTCTAGTTAATATGCATGTAGGTTTCCCTTTTTTGGTAATCGAGGTCAGACATGATGTATTGGTTTTCGCGCCTTTTTCCATTTAGGTCTAGGTTATCTGCTTATTTCACATAGCGCACGATTCTTTTAACCTTTTAATCGATTCCATTTTCAAACCCCTCCTTAAACTAAAAGAAACGAATGCTTTGGGCATGAATTTCGTGATGTAAATATTTTCCCCTTGTGCACGGTTGTGTATTTTTTCAACCGCTACATTTCTAGCGAGCGTGGACAAATATAAAAAGTATTACTCTTTGCCTATACGTTGTCGTACAGTATTTTCAGTTAGAAAGAAATTCCTAGAAAATGCTCAGCGTGTTTATGATTTGAAATTCTATTACAATAGCCTGAGTTGTGGTCATGCTTTGATGCGTACAAAGCATTATTTTTCTCTGAATTACTTGTTGGCTGAAGTGAGCAGCAATAAAACTATAATAATGTATTCTTGAGGAGGGCCCCATTCGAAATTCCTTAGTTCTTGTGTTGTTTTTGTCCAAATTAAGTAAAGAATGGGCCGTTAGAATCCTTATCAGCATGTTTATAGAGGTGCTTCTCTCGTCTTCAACATATGGATCCTAAAATTATGTGTATAGAAGTCACAAATTAAAGGCTGTCTATATATTACGTTACGCTAATTGAAGGTACATGTATTTTTTATAACCCGAAAACCTCAATCCCATTTAACGCTTTTTAAGTAAACGAAAGCAACTCCCAAACACTTATTATCAAATATTTCAGTAAAACCATGCGAGTTCGCCGGGCCTCAGCATCAATATTTTATGGCAACGTGTTTTTTTTTGCTCTTTTGGAATTTCTCTTTAATATTTTGAAATGTTGATGATGTGAACGCCGTTGGCTTTTTACGAAATTTGCTTTAAGGATATTATTAATTAAAAGAACAACGTATGCGAAATTTTCGATAAATCATTCACAGATTACGAATTTTAGCTTACATTTCCATAAAAAAATGCTGATGAATTATTAGTTAAGGATTAGTAAATTTCACAAATTATGGATTTTAGATTACATTTCGATACAAAATTACTTAAAAATTATCGATGCACATTGTACGTGCACATGGGTAAGGATAAATTGTCAACTGTGCTGTATACATTTAATTGGCTTAGCTGGTGCTGCCCACACTTAAGTCGCTTCGATGTTTCTTACCCAAAATCCAGGTCGAATCGTTGCTTCCGTTCTAGAATTGAATATTACCTAATTTCGGTCTATTCTGTTGTGCCATTGCCCATCAACTGCATGCGTTAAAAAGGTGTATGGTAGTGCTAAATTTACAGCTGAGAATAATTTATTAAGTGTTCATTTATCACGCTCGGGACCACACTGTTACTTAGCAGGATGCTATTTAATTACGTCGAAAGCTGTAATTATCGGACATGATGAAAACGCGGACCATTTTCAACACGTATGAAGCAATTAGCTGCGTTTTCTACGCCTCTTTTATCTAGCACCTGCCTGCATTGCTTTTATCGAAATCTTAACGACGTTTCAACTGCGGGTGTTACTCAGTTTCATCTTCTCATAATTGTGAGACTGACCTTGGAGACTTAGCTTATCGCTCACGCAGGGAGATTTTAGCCGAATTCGCAAGGTTATCCGCTGCGTGGTTTGCTCATTTCCAAAGGTAGTGGGCACACGTGGAAATAGTTGTTGCTAATACATTAATGTGCATGTAGCATGATAATTTGATAAATCGGGTAAACCTGAATTATTGGCTCCCACAAGATGTCAGTTAACGCAGCACTCGATATCCCACTATAATTCCGCTGCAAATGCGTTCCCAGAGACAGTAAGTGGAATTTAGCTGCAATAAATTGACGCATTATTAGAAAGCAAGCGCGATGTCGAAGAAGTAGGATCGTAAATTTGACTTTTCAGGCTTTGCTTTTAAGCTCTCATGTTCTTTACTTGGTATGCAGAAATTCATCTACGAGAATAAGTGACTTGTTGTCCCTGATCTTAGCTACTTCGCGCAGTCTCGTACCTGTTTCGTACGTGCGTCAGAAATTGTAATCAAATACTGGTTCTTAACCAGAATTTTCCATTTAGTAATCGTTTCCAATAGGAAATTCTAGCGGTCTGCCCAGCGCGCTGATAACGATCATCTGTTGCACTAAGGTACTTTTAGATGCTATCTACTAGAGGCGAGCTTGTACACGGTACTAATGTTTAAATAAGTAGGCCTACACTTTCAGTGTCTTTTATAAATTTAAATGCCGTCGGAAGTGAAGAGCGTATTAAAACCACGCACTGCTTTTCTTGTACAAGTTTGCGTCATGTGGCCCATGGGCGTAGTGCATTTTATACACTATAATAAAGAGCAATAATCGGCCAATAATTCTGCTAAGGAATTTATGACTGGCTAATTTTGTTAATTATAAAACATGTAAAAACATGCATTCTGTTCCGCGTTCATCTGCCGTCTTCTAAATACAACACTTGCAAAGTAATTGTTAATATATTTTTAGGTAGCTTGGTTTGTTTCGCGTAGCTAAATTCAAAATGTGAAAATAACTTAATTTTAACAAAACTAAGGTGATTTGATTGATAAACATGATTGGGGAATTTTTCTTATTCTTAGCTGTTATACTAATACTTTCATCTTCGTTTTTTTATTTTTTAGTATATACGTCGGTCTGATTTGTACTATACAACAATAGCCAAATCAGCACTTATTTTTGATTATCTTTATTTCGCTGTGATGACTCCGTTCAATAATATATTGTTGTTGAATGATTGAACGTCAGACGTAGCTTGTATGTTGCCAACGGGCTCTTAACACAGCCAGGCAGAAACGTGTTAGTTCCAAAGTATTTGCTTAACCTTAAATTGGGCAAAATCGCGGTAATTATGATCAAGGGTGCATGTCGCCCCTTTTTTCTACTCAAATGAACTGGCAATGACATTGCCATATTTTCACATACTTAGTCGGTCATCAACCATGCGCAAATTTCAGCTTATACATACGAAATATTGAATGGAAAGTGAGCTGCAACAAGAATGAATTTTAAATTAGGATTATACAGTGTATATTGAACATTTAAGTCTAATTGAAAATCTATTCAAAGCCTGAAAGGCCCTCTGGTTTTATGGAGAAAAAATAGCATCGCAGATTAACTTGTTCACATTTAAAAACTTCCTTTGCGTTATGGTATTTCAGAATGGCAGAAGTTAATTTCCAATGCGCTTGCCGGGTGGATAGACAAGTTGATTGTGCTTTTCAGAAAAGCATTTTTACAGCCCCTCATGAATGGCTTTTGGGACATCATACAAAGACGTTTCAATCGTTCAAGTTCATGTTTTCCTAAAACTGCTTTTTATGCACATAATTGCAGTCATGCCGTTTTGCAGAAAAATAAATAATGAGCAGATTATCGCGTCGTCATATCTTTTTATTATTTTTTATAAGTTAAAGGTTCTCACAAGGTTTCGAACCTTATTTAGAAATTGAGTGCGCTTTAATTTGTAGCTTTTGTTTCAAATTTGCATTTACTTACTGAAACGTTTTAATCTGAGAACTTTGGGCAGTCTCTGGGCAGGGTTTATGTCTAGACTGGAATGAAATATCTAAATAAAACCAACATAGACACAGGGTTGTACATTTTCAAGTCAAATGCATTGTCAACGTTTTCATATCTAAATGTTGCCTATTCTGCTTAAACGTAGACTGACTGCACGTGATGACGTGCATATACAGGTACATTATATGTTTACCGGTTTATGCGAGCGTACTTATTTGTATACAATAGCCTACAACTGTGTTCTTTTGAAGCATGCACACATTTATATAGGTTTAGAATAGCATATTAAAAATAACATTGAACAATTGTGAAAAAACTAAATGAAAGCGAATTCACCAAGCAAATATGCATGACGTTTTTTAGATTCATACCGTTGACTTAAAAGGCATGAGATATCCATAAAATGCCAAATAAATGGCGTTTTCGCATCATGAAAGACTAGCAGTGCTATAATGTTTGCTCATAACTTTCCACATTCTTTGAAATCTTCACATACAAACATTCATGATCTACGCTTTTCTTTCCATTCTTATTACGCACTCTTCCATTCTTGATAAAGGAAAGGGTTAAAGACCTTCACATCATGAATACCTGAGTCTATAGATAACACGAAGATGAACTTGGTACAAGAAAATGCCGACATTGCTGAAAGATTAGCATGCTGCATTTTGCACAGCAGCCATCTATTAATGTCTTATCTTGTATTAGACTAAACCTAATATGCGAATTGTCAGAACACGTCGACCAACAGCTTTCTTACAGAAAGTGTTTTATAACATCAGTGACGTTTGCATATTCTACAAAAAAACTAAATGCAAGCGAATTCACTAAGCAAATATGCATGACGTTTTTTAGATTCATGCCTAGAAATTGAGTATATAGAAATTAAGGTCTCGCAATTTGTTTTGGATTTCTCAAAACCTTTTTAAACAAATGAACTCGAACAGTGCTCCATTAGCCTAAGATCATATGATACCTCATAATTCCAGATGTGTTCTAGGGGATATAGTTTAATGAAATACAGTAAGTAGGCCTGCATAAAAATTATTGATATATTTTTGAATCTTAAATGCCTCTAAGCGCTGTTAAATGTACATGTAATTAAGGAAGCTTGCGTTTGTTTACTATAGTCATTTAAGTCATTTTCTTTATTGATTTCATTATCTTAAAGTGGAAATGCTGCGAATTCTCAGTTTTATTTAATTACAGAATTTTTTAACGACGTTCCCGCATGTTTTCACAATAAATTTCAATTTGCTTTACCAAATCTATGAAAAGTCATCATTTGAGGAAATTCATTTAAAAATATTTTCGGGCATTCTTTTGCATTTTGAAAAATATCAGGTGAAGCGTCATGAAACGTGATGGAGGTATGCTTGCATGTAATGAGTTAATTTACTACACAATTTGTTTTGTCAAATTCTGGTCTGGAAAGTCAAAAAATGAGACATCGCAGGAGGTAAAAGAACTCTTCGGAACAATGACTGGCTATATAAACTTTAAAATAATTTCTAAAAATGATGCTAGATAATTCAGTTTGATTGCATCTAATAATGTTTTCAGAAAGCCTCGATGAATATTTAAGATCGAAGATAATTTAATGCAATTTGTAAGTAGTAGGTCGATAAGAAAACTGGTTAAAACTCGAAATAAACGAGACTACTACATGTACTGCATATTTTGTTATAAAACCTGCCCAATAACCAAAATAGTTGAATGCTAAAGAAATACATGGAAACAGGAGTATGTCATTCAAATAAATATATTGCGACTTTCAAAAGTCATCTTTTCGCATCAATTTAAAAAAAACGTAATTAGTTTTATTTTCTACGTTTGGGGCAATTATTCTGTTTAAACGAAACAAAAAAGAAATATTGGTGTAGGCCTATTTTGATAATTTCATACCTCTTATCAATAAAATGTATTTTACTTGAAATAAAGTTGATTTAGGAAAATATTTGTATGAGAAAAAAGTGAGCCAGAAATGACTTCATACTACTATTGTCATTGTGCAGTAATAACATGAATCTTATGTGCAATTTTGCCATTATCACCTTCGCATGACCCTTTTACATATATTGTTTGGAATATAAGCAGCTTACAGTATCTCATCACAATGAGAGTACACATTTTTTATTACTTTACAATACACAGTAATTGCTTAATTTTGTTTCACATAGGTAACACAAACAAGACAGCGTGCAAGCTTTCACAAAATTAGCTTTTCAATAGATCATCCACTTTCATCTCAACTAGACCGTGCGCATTGTAATGTTTTTGTCACTATAGCCCATTTTGAGGCAAGTTGGTCCTCGACTGTCGCGTTGGGTTATGCAAGAATAGCCTCAGCCTTCATACGATTTTTTTCAAGAAACAATTCCTATTTGTTGAAAAACTGGGGTAAAAAAAAGCGAAGATGTACAGTATACCTTGTTTTTATTTAGGCCTCGGTGTAGTCAGTTAAAGAATTTCCCTCAACCGGTATAGAAGGGGAACGCAAGAAAGTGTTAATGCCCTTCCTGAGGCTTTTTTTCTTCTCAATTTCAACTGCAGTATTACAAGTACAAGTCGTACATGTACATTCAAGGGTGAGTCGTCCTCACCGAAGCCCTCGAGGTTAATTTCCTGCCATGCTTCATCAACTTATAATATCTCATAGATTCCTCGTCTTATAGGCACAAAAAAAGAATATTTAGTGGTACGGAAGTGAACTCTAATAGCCCGGTTACTTGAACATAATTACAAAGGAGCATTTTGCGAACGATCGTTGCCATTCCAGCAGCAAAAACGCCTGTTTACCAAATCTCATGACCCGAACCCGAGCAAATTTGCATCATGACCTTGTCCCTCATTTCCAGCGTGTGCACGTTTGCACTCATTTTTGTTATTATACTTAGTTGGGTTTCTCGTGTGCGATGGAAGAGAATGGATGCGTGCGAATGGCACCTTGCTCGAGGAAGAAAAGAAAGTATTTTCATATAATAAAGTTGAGTTTGGATGGCAAGCCAAGGGGTAACGACCTCCGTTTCAATGTCTGCTACCATTCTCGTTTGATCTTTTTCCCTCGATTCCTATTAGGCAAAATAAGCAGTGTGATTTTGCAGCGCTGGGTAGGCACCAACAAAACATGCTTAATTAAGCCAACTGTGTTGACGTGCGTTCCACAGTCAAAACAGTGCGGGACTCTGGCATTCAGCTACACGAAGTTAATGACTCGAGCCGAGATGCTATGTTGGGATTATGTCGGCTACCGGTGGTTAGGGTTATCTGCGAACGCGAGGATTAATTAACTTTTCAATTACTCCACCAAGTCTTTTCAAAATTAGCTTTCATTGTCATTCCCGATGGCAATTAAGGGGCGATTGAATTGAATCGCACGATTAGGGGCCTCTTGCATGGCGCTGTGAGTGAGGAATTCCCTTTAAAGGAGAAGAAAATCGAATTGGGGTCGCTGTTTAGCTGCTTAATGCACCTGAAAAGGGAAGTCAATGCATGTTTCATTGCAGAAATCAAGCTCAACGCACCCATTTGCGAGTTTTATCGAGGTCGGTTTGGAAGCGTTGAGTGAAGGATCTGTAGTCACTGATGAAGGATGGAGCGCTGATAACATGAGGTGGAAGGGTATGGCCATGCCTCTTTAATGGCCTCCATCAAATAGTGAATCAATATTAGTACCTCTTTTGCATTGTTTTCGAACGATGGGGACTAATGGCTAAAGTTTAAATTTGCGAGAATAGACGATTTATGCTGGCAATGTTATGGAGTTAATTTCTGACCATATAGCAACCTGGGGGCCTTGCTCTTTGCACTTAATTTTACGCATGTACAAACCAATGGGCACCAAACAGACTTGCAGTGATTACTTCGCCGCCACTCCTAGCGGGTCCATTGCCTCGATGTCAAAAAGCCAGAAAATATTAAGCATATAGGAGCAAAAGGTATGAAATGAATCGCTTCTATTGCTTTTATTAAAGAAGCAGATTGGCTTTGGATTCCCACAATCTCCCATGCAGTACTGTATGTGCCGTATTAGCATTCCCATTTGTTTATATTGCTCTTTGGAAAAGTACTGCCAAGCATTGAAACACTCCTTCGGGAATACTTTCGTGGAATTTATTGCTGATGAAACGAGTTCGCAATCCTGAATCGTTCCTTATTGTGGTCAGTTAATTAGTAAAATTTCGAAAATGTTCGCAGCTGGAGTGGATTGCGAACGGGAGGTGCCTTGCATTTATGGCTTTGTTTTCATTGCCCATTAACAGTAGTTTTGTAGTTTCAAGAGCAATCTTCACTCATTATAAAATGCGCAGGCCAATTACGCCAATTACGACTCATAGAATTGGACGAAGACTAAAGGTACTTCTCGTCCCTCTTTTCCCCAAGCATCCTGTAGTTGATCCACGTACGTTGCTGAAATACTTTAGCACGGCTTACTGGATATTGAGATCGATTTTATTCAGATTGTTCTCCCTTCTGAGGCTAGCAAATATAAATGCGCTGATGCACTACTAAAAGATAACTGAGTGCTAGGCAGTCCCTCAGTCCGGTCAAATTCTATAGTATATTGGCGTAGGTTGTTTTTCGATACACATTCATATTCGAGAACAATGCAAGCTCGATACGTGCACTGTAGACTGGCATTTTTGAATTGAAAATGTGGAGTTCAATCGTTACATTGATCAATTTCTCAAAATGGTAAATGTGTTAGAGCTTGCGAGAAATGCTTATGTGAGCTATTCTACCTTTTATGGCCATATACAACGTGTAGTTGCCAGGTTTTTGCTGGCCATTCATTCCTTGACCTAGCTGGGCTGACCCTTTAATGCCTGGTGTGACGTAACTTAATTATTTGTGCTTCTAAATGTCTTTGCGGTCACGCTAGCGAAAATCTTGATAAAAAGGTGCTGGCCAAGATTGCAGATATAAATCACGAGGCAAGCTGACAAAAATGCGTTTGTTGTGCGGTGCTTTCGCGTGTAGTTTTTCTGACAATGACCTCTCAGGCTTTCTTGCAAAAGAAAGTGAAGGATTTCTAGGATTCGTATATGAAGCTATTGTTAGCAGACTTAACGCACGGTGGTTGTACGTTTCCCTTCGGGCTACAGTTGGAAGAAATAAACAACGCCCCCATATGGCTCGATCGACTTGAAATATCAGGATGATTTTTCATTTCGATCTTTATTTTATAGCCACGAGTGCTTATTTGTGTATAATATTGCTTTTTATTGTAGGCACATCTTAATTCATGTGTTGATGCGGACCTTTCTTTTATATAATGATTTATAAAATGTTCTCGTTTCCTAAATTAAGTTCTAAATCATGTGTACTTAGTGTAGATTTTTTCAGAAACAGGCCTTAACAGCAATGTAAAGACAAATATACATTTTTAAAAATGTGTAATGAAAATGTAATTTGGAAAATTAATTCTACTTAATTACATCATTGATGAAACGTGTTTCACCCTCCGTATTAACATGTTAACAGACTAAAATGGTAATTAAAGAATTATGTTTTCAATTAAATGATGGATTACCTGGCCACAGGAAAATGCTTGTTATGACGAAAATGAATATCAGCGCTGTATTACGAATAATCTCGTTTCATAACTATTTTATTGCCCATCTACCACATTAAGAATTCCTGTAACTATAAACACGAACTTGTTTTTGATGCTTAAATTTTCGCTGCTTTCCAAACTACCTGCGCATCAAGTACATTCAACTTTTAGGCAAGGTAGAAAAGGTTATCATATGCAGTGTGGGCCAACATTCACCTCTGGCCTCCCAAAATATTACTGAAGTTCAACATTACTCCCATAAAAAAACATACACACACTTAGTAGTTGGTGTACTTGGCTAAAAAATGTTTCCCTCTCTCCACATGAATATCGTGACACAAAAATCATCGTGGGGTTACTTTTGCTTTCCTTTTGATAAATTAAACATTTGTTTAAGCCAAGGCACCACTTATATACTTTCCCATTTCCCGTCTATTCACCTTTTTCCTTTCCATCCGTGCTGTTTTTTTATACTCTTATTTTTTTTCCCCTTTCACCGCCATCTTTTTTGCTTTTCAAGCACTCTTTTGTCATGCACTATGAGCAAATGACAGACCCATGCCTTGTTGCCTTTGTCACTGTCACTTTCCATATCTCGATCTTAGTCATCACAGGCTATTCAATTTGTATAGTCATTTGCTTTAATCCTGTCTCCAGGGCTGTGGGCGACTCTGAAAAAATCGACATCGGTACATCAAAGGTTCTTTTTGCAAAATACAATCGAACTTGACACTATTGATTATTGTGCAGTTGACACTTTCATGAGTTCAACAATTCACGATTTGTCACACATGCTGCAGGTTCTCATGAAATGTTGACAGTATTTTCCAATAAAACTGTTGGCCTGAGAAAGGTTGGTTGGAACGGACGTCTAAATACTACTTACAGCGTATAAATTTCATAGCTGAAACCTTGTGTGGAAAAAATAGCGCCAACTTAATTGGGATATTCTAGAAAAAAAAACGTTTTCTTATTTACGTTATTAAAAAAATACAGGTTTCAAAACTCATTTTCTAATAATACCACTTGCCTTTTCAATTTGCCAGTCTCTCGTGGATTGAACAGCAAGTGAACTTTTTACAATATACTGTACATGAAACTGATTTCCAAATTTTAGACATCAGAATGCAGTTGAAAAGAGGAATTCCGTTCTTACAAAACTCGGCACGCTTATAAATAGAATAAATAAAAAAAAAACTTTAATTCACATTTAATTCACAAATCTAAACACGAGAATGAGTTCATATGCCTGCCTACTCTTCCGAGAAATTGCATAATATTATGTTCAGCTGGTAAAAATATTATTTGCAAATGTAAAATAGTATAAACGGTACATGTATACGCCCACAATACTGACTATGATCCGGGGAGTGACCATTTAATGGGTGTACATATTCATGTACATGTAAACACCTTCAATTGACATACTGGCATAGTGGCATCGTTAACACTTAATACTGATAAACAGTATGATGTGGTCGCAAAACATTTCTTCAGCCCCCACCATTCCTTGTTTCCTTGATGACACCTCTATACATTTTTATGCCAATTTTTGCTGAGCTAAAAATTGTAAATTTACATTACATATACTGTATGTACTATTTCTTACCAAATTTTTTTCAATTCTTATGACATGTTTAGAATTTTTAAAAAGTCGGTTGGATCATGAAATCACGTAATAATTCTCTTTCGAAACGCTTATGATATGAAAGCATTAATTTTGACAACATTTGGGTCACAAGAATTAAATTTCTTTAGAGCGTTTCTTAACCATTTATCTGTAGGCCTTTGTTGGTATTGGCTTTTGTTTTTATCGTATTGTTAAATGTCTTTTAAATACCAATGAAGTTGCATCACAATACGATGATTGAAACGGGGAAGGTGATAAATATCCTAATAATGTGGCAGTATGAATTGTAATTTGTAATCCCCTACCATGTGGCATTTAGTTGTTGAATTAAATTTAACGTGGCTAGTTTTTCAAGGAAAGAAATGATAAAATTATTGTTCACTGCGAATAAATTTTGCATGTTGCAAATTATGAGTTTTACTTTCTAATGAAAGCTATTATATTTCATTTAATTACTTCCTAATTGTTACTTCACGCAGTGCATATTTGAGGACAATGTTACCCTCATTTTATAAAATGACTCATACGCAGTTATGTAACGCTGTCAATATGCAATTATTAAATTCGAAATGCTTGGAAAATTGCAAGTTCAGAAGAACGTGAGTACTCAATAATATTGTCGTTTTCCTTGACATTGACAAATTGACATAAAATATACCCCAGTTTTAAAAACGTGACTAAACCATGTTCCTTAATAGCAAATTTATCCATGTTGTGTGCTGTACAAGACAATACTCAACATTGTATTAAATGAATTACACATGTCATTGTTGTACTTTTAACAAGGCTAAACCATACAAATTAGGAGAAAAAAAATTCCATTACCATTTGGAAGAAAT
Source organism: Rossiulus vilnensis (assembly GCA_034700785.1). Taxonomy (NCBI): domain Eukaryota; kingdom Metazoa; phylum Arthropoda; class Diplopoda; order Julida; family Julidae; genus Rossiulus; species Rossiulus vilnensis. Next base: position 12,504 of record JAQIXS010001142.1, on the reverse strand, counting down.
ATTTTAAATACATTTGCTTTGTAAAAGCTGAGGTAAGATTACTACTTATTTTTTGTTTTTAATATTGCAAATTACTCCAAAAACTTATTTTCTAACTTTCCCAGATGTCTAGAAGGCTACTGAATATTACCAAACTATCTCATAGCCCTGGCAGATCATCAGACGCTCACTGCGAATTATTTTAGAAAAACTAGAATAATAATCTAAGCATTTTTTTAACTTAATGTTTATCGCCTTAAAATTAACGTTAGCACACTTCAATTTGTGAAAAATCGTTTTTGCCATTAGAAATTCAGAAATACATATATCATACATGATCTTGAGATTTTTGGAATATAAGATCTGCTCATTATTTTCTCTGAAAAATCTTAAATGAATAGGCAAATAGACTAGAATGAAATAAATATACCTGAAATAGCTAATAATGAAATGAATAGAATATTGACAAATAATAAATAACTAGAGCTTTAATTTATTTTAATGAAACTTAAAAATATATCCTATCAGTACTTTAAATATACCGGTAAATCCCAGTATTATGTTACAAATATGAATTCTCCTGAGATTTCAATTCATAATCTCATGGATGAAAAACAATATAAAAGAGGAACTAATTACATTCAACAGCGCTGGTAACCAACATAAGATACATTTTCAATCGTCGCAGTGTGGTAAGACTTTTTCCAACTTAACAGTATCAATGTGAAATCCTTGTGCATCGCCTTCAAAATCAACTTGGAGACATGGCCTTTTGGCCAAACTGTGTGATTTAGGTGATGTTGTCAATTTATCACTTTGAGGATTCATAGTTCGTTTCTTTTCTGTCCATCTTATATGACGAATTTTCTGAGAAAGACTTTTAACAAAGGCATTCTGAAAGCAAACATTTACAATACATAAAAAATTTACATAGCAGAGGGCAACTGTTGCAAAATTGCAGACATAATCAATATATTCACCCATGGTCGAGTGGGATTTTTGCTGATGATGCTAATGCATGGATATTTTCTAAAGACGGCTTGCCCAACTTCTTCATAGTCAGACCTTGTAGCCATTACACGAGTGGACAGCAATCCATACGCCATTTCTTCCACAAATTTTGCCCAGACGTCAAATGGTCTTCCATCTTCCATCTTTCTGCTTACGTAAGGAGATAGTGTGGGAAGTATCATGTTGGTTACTGACTGAGAGAGTATACATAAGCAAAAAAATGTATATTTAATAATGTATTAGTCCATGATTTCCTACAATTAAACATTAAACAAAATGCATTTTCCCCTGAAATCGCAATCCCATACCCATTATGTTCTTCATGAGTACTAAATTGGTCCCACCTTTACTCCTTTTGTACGACAATGCCAATTTTAAAGGCCACGAGCGTTATTATAAAAAATATATTCCAGAGGAAATAAATAATTTCAGAGTGCTTTTTGAATCGGTAAATGAACCCACATTCACCACAGAAAACCTTTATTTAGTTATTTCATATCTACCATTCATTCATCATTGTTATTGTCCCTACATTTAACACAAATATTAGAACCCCAGTAAGAGCTGGTTTCCAATCCCCTCATACAGAAATGTCCATCTATTAACATAATACTAATCACTTTCATATTTATATTTATTCCTACTTAATTTTTAAGCAATAATACGATAATTATAGCCATAAGGGTGTAAACCCCCATTATGCTTTGTTTATATTTCGATTTCTTTAACTAAACATTTATCCACCTGCTGTTATGTACAGTATAAATTTTTACATTACTTTGAATCTATACTTGCATATTTTGAAACTATAATACAGTTAAAGCCTCATTAGGACTAAATTATGTAAAGCATTCATAAAACCCTGTGTGTTAGGTTTTCTGCCTTGTTTCCAGTGAAGAGTTCATTTACAATTCTATAAATCAATGGATATTACGTTACTTGTAAATTATTACTAGCACCGTACATTTAACAGAAATCTACTTATCTCAAGTTATTTACAATATGCAAACGTTATAAGGTTTTATTGCATCTTGCTAAGGGTTTCACATATGCATATGCATATGCAATGATTGCAATTTTGGTTTACATGGCTGATGATGCAACAGATACAGCACGTTTTTTTGCATCTTACAAAAATCTTTGTCTTAAGTCTAATTGACTAGCAATGAGTTAAATAATGATGAAAGACCTGCTATGCAAGCTTTTGATTAATTTGGTTACATTAATCTTTCATTGCCCACCAATGACCAATTCTTTAACTTACTGAAAAATGGATTCAAATCACTGTTATGCACCTTATGCCAAATCAAGTTATTTTAGTTGTTGGCAATCATGTTAGGGTTTGAACTTAAATAAACAATAACCTGGGATGCAAATACACACTGAAAGAAAACAAAACATTCCATAAAAACTGCTAAACGTCTAAACATGTGGTGAAGCAATGTAGACACTCATGCAAATAATTCTCCCAGAATTTCAGTAGATTTCAGAGAGAATTATAAACAATTCAGTGTGATTTACTGATGCATAATAACCTGAATGCACGATTCGCAAGTTCCCCAGCCTTACCTAACAGGGATCTTGCTAAGGGTTTCACAAAAGGTAAAGAAAGTAAAAAAAATCAAGAAACACTACTAGGACCCCATGATATTCAGAAGTAAGATGTAATTTTTATACAGCCTATACAGGTAATTATACTGATATTTTATAAACGTTTGCTTACCTCTGAGACCCTGCTGGGAAAGTAGAGTGGACTGTGGTCGTATGTCGCCCTGTCAATAGCTGTATTACTTGTAGAAGCAGAGTCAGAATCAGTTATCCTCAAGATGCATTCCTCAAAAACTGCGGAATTCTGTTGATAAAAACAGAATATGCATCATTGGTATATTATAGTGCCATAATATGAAAACAACTTGTAAAAACTGATCTCACATCTGATGGCCATTTTCTGGCCACCGCAAGAATCATAAATGGCTTTTCTGAAAATGCTTGAGCAATTTCCCAGTCGTCTATAACAGTTCCATCTTCTTCCAAAACAATAGATACATCATCATCCACGTGTATACAAAGCTTTTCCTTGGCTGCAAAATAATATTCCCAGGATTCAACAAATTATTCTCCCAATTATATTCATTTCTTACACAAAATTCAGCTCGCATACCTTTTTCAACCAGTTCTTCAAAACTTCCAGCCATCACGGCCCTTCTTACACTTCTATCTGGAATGGTAATTTTAAATGCCTTCATGTTTCTATCAGGTTTATTCCTGAAAATAGAAAAGAATTTGGCATTGTTTATTAGTTATGGCAGTTTCCACGTTGTGTTTACATCTTATAGTTTTACATATAAGGGAACATTCTTAAATGTTTTGAAATTATAAGCATGTACTTCTGCACACTCACAAATTATGTGCATGCAATGTCATCTAAAGAATGGAAGATGCAAACTTTGATGAAATTATTACACTTTAATGGGTGTGCATATATACTGAATGTGTGCCACTGATTCATTTGTTCCAACCACAAGTATAAACATTGGCAGCCATTGTGTTCTAGATAGCGCATCACGATTCAGCTGAAATGCGATCGCCTCAATATGCGCATGCACATTGAAGTGTTCAAGAACATGTTCAGGATTTCGGCACTGACTGACTGAGGTAGGGTTAGATGCAATGCATTTTTCAGCTGGTGAATAATGTTAACGCTAAACATACTCCAATTTTTTTTAATGAAACGTGCCAATAAAATAGGTAATTTAACTTACCTTGCGTACGATAAATAAATCCTTTGTGGCCTGCTCGTGTGCATGAGCTCAGCTTGAGCTGCACACTAAACGCGTGCTGTCACCTAGTGTTCAACTTAAGAACCCTTTACAGGGTGCGGCAAAATGCAAGTGTTCTGGCCGGTACATTTTTGTAGATATGTTGTATTTGCAGTACACATGAAATGAAATGCGTTTTGAGATGTAATGATTGCTCATTCCATTGATTCTAAAGTGGAGGCTAACGATCGATTTATAGCCTGGATATAGTAACCAAGTTGTAATTGGAATAATATGTTGATAGTTCAGTTCGATCCGATCTGACGGTGTTTACCTTTGTGTTTCGACTCGGTTTTCATTTAAAAGCGAGCTCTGCTTGCAGATTCTACTGGAAAACTGGGCTTACAATGTCGTCGTGTTTAATGAGATGTTCCTCCCACGTTCGACTAAAAGCCTCGATCCTTAAGGGGGACGAAATCCGCCAATAAGGGGCGGAAAGCTGAGGTGAAAATCTAATTACTAAACCAATTTATTTATGCAAATCTTAACTAAAATTGCTCAGTTGTGATCTAGCCTAATTGTAATTATCTTTAATAACTATGGAATTTTCTTTTATTATTAATGTTTCTAAAATATGTGGAAAAGCAGTCAAAATATTTTTCCGAAAGAGTTCGCCTATGGCGACTAATTCTTTTACTAATGCACTGTATTTTTCAATAATATTGAATATAAATATGGGGGGATTCAGAGATCTAGTTTGTATAACAATTTTACCTGAGTTCCTTGTATATTATTAAAGGCATTTCTTATGGAAACGTTAACTAAAATCCACCATTTACAGTGTACATGAATATGTAGGTCTATTTTTTTCTCAAATCACTTCAGTTTCAGTTTATGCAAATGCTGACTAAAATTTCTTAGTTGTGATCAAGTGTTTTTTCTAAGTTAAAAAAATTAATCGGCAATGTGTAGATAAATAGAAGGCAAAAATGCATCATTTTTCAAAACATTTCGCCTATAGAGATGAATTTATTAATAATGTTTTAAACGGCATTTAAAACAAATTTGGGCAAAAATTTAGAGATGGATTTTTTTTTATAACTTCACCTAAGGAGTTCCTTAAATGAATATTTCAAAACCAATTTAATTTGGAAATGTCTTCTAAAATAAATTAATTCTATGATCTCCCCCACAGCCCACTAAATACTGTACAATTGTATACTGAAAACAATTTACTGTATGTATATTAGAGTTTTTAAACATGTAAATTATGAATCGGTTCGATTTCTTCGCCATTACGTGCTAAGACTTTAATTATAAATGTGATTGAGATGCAGGACTTCGTTAAAAATAACTGTTTATTGCAGTGGCAGATCTGCCAAACGGTTCTTAGTAATATTACTACTCTGTCTCAACTACAGTCACAAGCCCTAAATCATCGATATACGAGCGCTTTAATGATACAACTTGACCTCTTTTATTTGCGGCTTTCATAAAAATAATGATTACAATGATGTTTTTTCTATGAAAAAAAAATACGAAAATGAATGATCTTCCATTACCTCAATGTCAAGAATAACCCTGTTAAAAAAATCCTAAATCGTGTTCCCAAAATAACACGAACATCCCGTATATTTTCCCAAGCCCATTCCATGGTTTCCAACGATAAATACATGTACATGGCTAGAGACTGACACCAAAACCACTCAATTCCAGTTAACTTAGATGAACAATCATGACATCAATACAACCATAGTAATTAAATCTCCATTAGGCACATATCTACATATATTGATTTTGAGGATTAAAGATTGATACAAGAGTACAAAAAGCAGGAAACCTATATTGAATTAAATTAGATCATGCCTGGAAATCACGTTATGAATAAACGATACATTTTTGAACATGTTCTCCATTGCATATTAAAATGGCACGTAGTGTTCTTCCAGTCAAACTTTGTTTAAATTAGGAATTACGTATTTCCCAAGGTTTGGGTGGAGGGTATATGTAATTTTCTAAAACCGAAGTTAGCCTATTGCATTCGCACCACTCAACTTGACTCTAATTTAACAAAATATATGTTAGGAATACTTCATGTTTGCACCAACATCGCTGCATTAGTAAAAAAAGACTCGTTAATCAAATGCACATGTTACAGTATTATTGGCCGTTCATAAATGACGTCACTGCAGGCAATATTATCGGATTTTCGACACTAATTAACGATTCACTATATACAATATAGCATGACACGTATTCATCCCAATTTCCTCGATCATTGTAAATATAAGATTGAAATTCTTAATGGAACGTTTTTATCATTTTTTAGTTAAAACGTTGATTCAACAATGTCATTAAATCCCTTCACTGAAAATTGAATTGCGCGCAATCTTGTTTGGCACTGTAATTGGACGAAGTAATTTTATAGCATTATTATCATTAAATCATTTGGTCGTCAGTTAAGATGTGCTAATTTCCCGTCTATTCTGGGATTTGATTTACGGACCCAAAAGCAAGCGAGGAAAAAGTACTAAAATTCCCCTTTCGTATGTGACGTCATAAATAAACCGTCAATAATTGTATAAGCAGTGTGAATAAATTAAAGTAACTGATGTTGTTTGAAACTTGTACATAATGAAAAAATGCTACCACAATGCGAGGTACAATACTGTATATGAGTCCATATTCCTGGCCTTAACATTAGTTGAATCAAAGTTTACTTTTGCCAATGTCATTTTCTGTAAAATCCATAAAATGATCAAAAGATGTTTGTGTTAACAAATCTTTGGTATAAGTACATTGCAATCTTTATAATACTTCAACCGCGCAAGGCCCAAGAGCTGAAAATGCGAAATACCAAGTAATAAAAAAAAAGAAAAAAATTGTGATGAACTGACGAAAGCCATTATAGACGACGATGATAAGGTGGCAGTCTTTCAGAAAGCGAGGCCACTGCACACATGAGCCGTCGATTATTCTTAGCCCAAACATCCAGCGTTCTTTAATTGAGCACGTGTTCTTTGGCACGCAGTTTTTCTGCATGACCTGTTCCATGAAATGACATTTTGCGCAAAAAGGGATCCGAAATCGAATCTGTTTTCTTTATGCTTTGACCGACTAAACTAGCAATAAATAGCCAGCTGTTATGAGGCTAAGATGTCCTGTGAACCTTCATGGATGAAAACAAGTTTATGCTGTTGTTGTATTTGTCGTGAATTCCTAGGTTTTCATGCAGCACTTGCAGGCGTCGTAATCGAGAGCACAACATCAAACTGATTGACATCGTCAATATGACGATCAGCAAGAAAACACAAATAATAGCCGTTAAACCAACGGTCTTGATGCAGATCACACTACCTTGTGTAGCTGAAAGAAAAAAATAAACATGTATATACAGCTTAGAAATCAGTTAAGATAAACACGTAGAAACGAGGGCAAGGTTTTGCTTTAAATTAAACTAACTTCTAGACATTTATAGTGCGCGAAGTAAGCTTCAGGCATAAAACAGTTTTAATTTCGTGAGAGAATTATTTGCTTGTACATGTGTATCGGTTAGCGGGGCATTAGAGTTAAGTTAAAGAAAAAATTGAAGCTATTGCTTCTATTAGCATCTCTAGAAGTCTGAAGACATCATTACAGTTATTACAAAATTTAAGAACAGTTGGTTCTTATTTTGCATTTGTATGGTGATTCACAAAAACACCAAAAAGTGTTATTATTGTTTATGATCATAATGTAGATTTTAGTTGTAGTTTAAAAAATCAATTGCGCGGTTTTAAATTCAACAATTTTTTTACATTTTGAATTCCCGAGCGAACGTCTTAGGCACAAATTTTTGAACAACTACAATAACAAATAATGAATTTGGTTTACTTTTTTATTCAAAATTTGTTTAGAATTACTATTATTAGTTTATTAGTGAAGGGAACGCTATAAGCGACGTTTTTAGATTAATTATCTCCCCAATCATTAATTGTAGGCTACATCTACATACCTTATTATGGTAATACATGTCTTATAAATTCACATTTTGCAATATATGTTTCGAAAAAGTTACGTCATAAATTAATACCGAAATTGTACTATTACATGAAATGTACTATTAATCAATTAAGGGAACTGCGTTGCCGACCAAACCTAGGCCAAATCATACTTAACATTTTAAGCATTATTTACTGAACATAAACTGTAAGCCTTCTGCTAAATGCTTATTGAAATTTATCGTTTCTGATCATCGTTAAATGCAATTAAGCAAACAACCTTAAATAAGGTCCCACATCACGAGTGCACTGGTGCTGTTCATCAAACCCTTCCAATGCCCTCAAAGAAAGCCTGCATGCATGCATTTCCTGGCATTCTCGTTTGGATACACATGCATGATAATAAATATAAATGCATGCAAATTCTTCGCTATTATTTTAAATCAGTCACCCGCCTTATGCGAACGTTGAAGCTTTACATTCGTGCATAATACGGCACACTGTATTTAATATATTTATGCCCGTTTAGCATAATACTATTTAGCATACAGTTCTTGTCCAATGATTTGCATGATGACGGAGAAAGGTCATTGACCAAAGGTACAAGGTATACATGAAGTTTAAACTGTAAGAGAAAGAAAGAAGAAAGAACAAAAAAACTGCAAATTTGTTGCGCTAGAAAGCCACCAACCTACCCTTTTTAAAAACCAAGTGCGTTATTGTTATAACAAAACCTGCCTTAAATCAAAATGCGTGATCAAACAGCAGGGAACTGATGCTATTAATTTAATTGTAACTTGTACCTCTGTTAACAAGGGTGGTCCACATGGCACCACAATGAATTTTGCCAAGCTATTTCAAAAGAGCATGGCCTAATGAAAAGAAAGCTTTTGTAATTTCTTCCACTGCTAAGTATCGCAGATGTTTATTGGCATGCATACGCTCCGCTTGTTTATCTATTCTGACTCTTATTATGAAACTCAAGATAGTGAGAGTTTCAAGGATGGTTTGGTAATTTTCAATATACTGTGTTTCCGTGACGGATTGGCAAAACAATTTCCAGTATTATACTTTTGGTCTAACTGCTATTCATTAAAAGAGAATAGCAATAGCTCTATGTGTGCCGTCATCATACAGTATTTACGTTTTAAAAAATATTGCAGTATAAACATCACATTATAAAAGTATTTTCTTTAAACTGCTTATGTCTTAAATTACAGATTTATTTCTGGAATGTTTCGGGAATGTAAGAAATTGCCACTAAACCTTAGTAGTATGAACTAAAGTATGAAGCTTTCCTATTTTTTAAATAGTAATAATTGTCTTTAACTTCAAACTTAAGCTTACAAAAATATTTGCATTAGCTTCTGTAGTTTTTAATTTGTTTTCTAAGTATTTTATTTTAATCCGCTGTGCATTGATTTGTTTTAAATGTATATTTTTTCTACAATCTGCCTCGTTCAAACTTCCATTTAAATGAAAGTTGGGCTTCCCCTCAAAACCACGTTTCCATGTCTAGCGATCAGGAAGCACGAATTTCCCCAAAATGCAGCTACTACAATGCAGTGCATGTGATGGGTCTAGCAAGTATACGGTTTTTTACCTTTAGCCAGAGTATAATCCTCCGCTTCTCCCGATGGTTCAGATCTGACTTCCAGAGCCTGAAATAAGTTTAGAGTTTCCGATATTGTGTTATTGACATCTTTGGTTGAAGGTCGGTTTTTGATGCGTGGATTTCTCCTCACTCTCCTCTTGTTTATGTTTAAATTGACGTTGGAAGTAATGTTGTTTAGTTTAATCGAAATTGGCGTGTTTTTGGTTGTGGCAGCAGGGGTCGTAGCACTTGTTATTGTAGACAGTCGTAGAGTTATCATGCTTGGAGTAGGCAGTGATGTTGTGGAAGTTGATGTGCTCGAGGATTTCACAGCTTTTATCTTCGAGTCTGTTGTCGTTGATGACGGTCTGACAGTTGTGGTTGTGGAGTTTAATGGCGCTGCTGAAGACGAATTCCAATACACTGGTTTTACAGCGTCGCCTTTGGCTTTGATCACAGTTGAATTCGTAGTGTTGCGGGTTCCTGCAAGTGTATCGTTCTTATTACGACCAAAGATGGAGGCTCCCTCATCGCCTCCTCGAAGATTTCTCCAGTAACATCTTTGCTTCTGTAAGATAAAATTGTTAGCATAAAATCTGTTTTTTATAAATAAACAGTCAAGGTACTCACAGGACAGATTCCGTGGCACATTCTCACGTCACATTCGATGTACAGAGCAGGACTTCCGGTGAAGCGAAATGCTTTAAAGTAGGCATAGACTTTGCTTTCATAAACTCCGTGGTGTAAATCCACCCCTTTGAAATCACTAATGATTTTATTTTCTAGTGGACACCTAAACGGAAAACCATGATATGAATAATACAGGTTTACTTATACCAATAGTTTAAGTACCTTTGCATTATTTTACTCACCCACTGTCGTCAATTAGAGCCATTCTTTTACTGGCACCGTTATGGGCAACACAGTTATTTATGATTATGTCAAAGCCGACTGAAACAAGTTAAAATTGTATTTTATTCGAAGTTTAGGCGTTAGATATTTAATTTCTTTAATTTTTTGATCCCTATATCTACCTGTTGGGCTTCTCATGTAGATAACAAGTGTAAGTGGATCGCCTACATTCACTGGTCCAGAAACCCGTGAACCATCCAGGTCGAAACCGCTTCTGATCTCCATTTGGCATTCTGGAGGCGACAGGGTGAACAGTAAGGGACTCTCCTTTGGGATTCTAAATCGATCACAGAAAGTGGCATTTAAGGTTTTTGAAATATAACGTTATTCATGTTATACGGCGTTATACATGTAGGTAGGCCAAAGAGTCGACGCTATGGATCATCGCATTGAAATGTAAGGTAATGTTACATACACGTGGTATTTCGTGATGGACAAATTAACTGTAAACTTACTTAACGTCTACCACTGGGAATGAAACCTTCTTCCAAAATTGGTAGCCGTATTCACAAGTGACTCGGAAGTGCTGGTCATATTCCTCCTCAATTAAAGGGTTGTATTGGATGGTCAAAGTGTTCCACATCATCTTTTTCTGAAAATATAACATGCACATGAACGCAGTTCAATGCAAAAACTGTTCTTGTAGCAAGCGCCTGTCATTGGCATCTCGACGTACGTCATTTTCAGCTGCGTCTCTCCCTTTTGGACCTCCTCCCAGGGTGCCACACCTGTTGAGACGAATGTAGAATTCGTACCGCTGGGATCCCGTTCCGTTAACGTAAAGGCAGTCGGGATTGTAGGCATATTTGGATGAATAAATCAGTCCGGTAAACGAGCCGTTGAACAAGATGGAAATTTTCATATTGTCGTTTTGGCATTCGGCATCGATATCTGAAAATTAATTTTCTTGAGATTCTATGCCACATTAAATAATAGCATGTAGATATTTTTGTACCGGTTCATTGGACTTACAATGGACCCTAGGCATTGGTCTTAAAGGACGAAGTCCCGGTGGAACAGGCGTTCCCCACTGACGCGATGGTTGCCCATTTTGGCTAGTGTCTTTGTTGTCTGAACTAGAAATGCCACTGCCACTAGCCTGATCCGGATAGCGGTTGTGTACTTCTCCGGCAAACTCGATCTTATCCCCAAAAAAGTAAATTTTCGTGTTGTCGAAAGACACCGAAACGCTCCTCTCTACCGAAGTGTTGTTTCTGTTCTTGATGGTTGTGCGATTCTGTAGAGCAGCCGCATTTACCTTCAAATAGATGCAATTGCTTATATATGCATGTAGATAAGGTAATGATTTGATGAAAAAGCCGCACGCTTTCATAATGCCTCAGCAGTGCGCGCATGCTTTAATATTTTCAATAAAGCTATTGCCCTTACAATTGCTAGAGTAGATGCAATTTTACGTATTAAAAAACAAGCATAATGCATTGGTTGAATATATGTAACATGTACAATGTACATGTATATTTGGTTAATGATCAAAATTCGTTGCAGATGAAAGTGAAGCGAAACAACGGAAGATGATCCGAGTTTCGATCTACATGTCTACATGATAATTTATTAAAATTAAACATTTCCAATTGTAAAGAAAAATATAATTCTTCATAAATAGTGATTTTTGTTAATTCATTTATGTAATAATAAAAAATTGCTGCAATTATTGTGTGGCTTCATTGCGCTAATCGAACATTTGCGAAAGAATAGGACTTTTTAAAACAAGAGTAGTTTTCATTTAGAAAAAAATACGATCTATGAAGAAATTCACACCAAGTTGTCTATGTGACCCCATTATTTGAAAGTTATTTCATATACAAAAAGGAAAGGTTAAGCTTAATTGTAAGAAATAAGTTTACTCTTTTAAAGGATTCATCATTTCAATTGGTGAACTGTGATGCACATTTTTATTTTTAAATCAATTTGTAAATACTTGTTTGAAAAATGTTTTGCATAAAGTTTTGCAACAAAGCCACTCATAATTTGTCAGCTGCAATTCAAAAAATTAAGGTTACGAATTTAACACAATAGCAGATAAGTAAATACGTAATGTCAAAATTGTCTCAACCGTGAAATATGAATACATTAAAAGCCATTTTTCTTGACAGAACTGGTATTAAAGAATAGTTTCAAATAACAGCATCATATAATAATATGATACATTAAAATACATTAAAAGCCATTTTTCTTGACAGAACTGGTATTAAAGAATAGTTCTATTCTTTAATACCAGTTCTGTCAAGAAAAATGGCTTTTAATGTAT
>JAQIXS010001141.1:0-33321 GCA_034700785.1 Rossiulus vilnensis | reverse complement strand
ATGTGATTTATTACTTTTTTTAGTGGCCCCCTCCACGTTAAGTTGTGAAAAACAACAATAAATTGCTCGCTAATTGTCCAGTTAGCCAATTAGCAGAAAGCTTCCTTAAGCAAATACTGGTAGTTTAAGATTTCTTGCCATTTCACACTCGCTTAGACCTCCCTATACGCACAAAACCTTTCTAAAATGAAGGAGCTCCCTCAGCATCCGCGATTCAAGGCTGAAATAATGACGAAGATAGAAATAATGGAATGACTTGTTTAGAAAACGTCAAAAAATGACATCTGTTAACATTAACGTCCTCATTTGACATCATTAAAAATATTAATCATTTAGAGTACACGTGTATATTAGTTTTTAAATTCCCTAACAAGTTATTTAAATTAAATTTTCTCATCGTATTTTGTAAAAATGAGTCATTTTGAATTAAATTTCATTTAACATGGAAATATCATTACATCATTACTCATTTTTTTATCCATATTGTCGTATCACCTGTTTTTCCATACGTAAATAGACTTGACATTCGCGAAGAAAACTGGGAACGTGTCCACCGCGAATGTTGAGGGTTTACAGTACTGATATTCGTCAAGAGACGCAATATGGCGCTCGAGGGTACGTAATCATTATCAAGTTCATTTGGGGTGGTCGTTATAATACCCAACATGCAAAGCACCTTTTTTTTTTTTTTAAAAAAAAAAAGCGGTTAACAATGCGATCCAGTTTGGGAATGGGAACCATTCCGAAACTGATCCCAAATGAGAGAAACGCTATATGTAAATACGCCGCACATGAGGATGTGTTTGTGGAGACCTTTGACCCTCGGGTGGGGGTGCTAGGGGGAGGAGGGGTTAGGGGAGCGCGAAAAGTGGTTCGCCAGAATATGGAAACTAGGACGGGCCCCTCACCGGTAATCACTGCGGTTATGTGGGTTGAAAATAACTACATTGGCTTTTTTTTTCTTGGTCAGTTTGAGATGAAAGTGAGGTGATAAGCCGTAGTCACGCTGAAGCATTTCCCCCCACTTTTTTATTTATTATTATATGTGGTTGGTTTTTTTTCCGGTGCAGTGAACGGCAGGGTACCCCCATCACGTGGTTCCTGCTGGGCAGGGTTGCCGGGGAAGTCTCCTGAAAATTATGGGGGATTCGTACCCAAGGATTGAAGGAGCTCCCGTTCGCACTCCTTTTATTCCAAGAATAGATCAGATATTAATGAGAAGAAATTAAACAAACAATGCATGCCAGGATGGATGTGAGGACATGGCCCTCAAAAATAGGTGCAATTTTTGTTCTTGTTCAGTTTGGGGGAATTCGGGGGAGTAACAGTCTGGCAAAGTGATTTTAAAAGTTGGTCAGGAATTTATGACGATGAAAATGCGTATTCAAGGATTTCCAGGGTGCCTACTGGTCATTAATTGCATTTAAAATTAAGTCCCTGAAAAGCCATTAAATTTGCATCATTGGGTAGTTTGGAAAAAAAACACCAAACTTATTTTCCTGGACTAATTTATGCCTTTATATAAAAAATGTCTGTAAATCGTGTCTGTCATCCATAAAGGATCCAGAAATACCAGGAATAGTATTGATAAACATTGCCAAATACTGCCCAAACACTGTCTTTAGAGACATTTAGTTGCTAGGGGTAGACGCAAAGCTGCATTGAATTGAATTGACTCAACGTGAAGATATTTCGCTCAATGCGATTAACGGAAATCTCGTTTCTCTCGTTTCTAATCGACAACATTGTGAGTGTCAAATTATACGATCGTTAATAATGTCATATTACTTTCTGAGAATGTATACGGATGATCATATAAGACTGTAAATCGGACCATGCACGATCATCATTCAGGACATTACCTTCTGCTAATGGCATTACTAATGATCGTGTAAGGAAGAATGTTTGCGGGTAATGATGAGTATTTAATATAACGGTGTACGGCTGATGACGTAATGCATGCTGGTAATGTCACAATAAGCTACAATCACACGTCGTTACCCAAAGGTCTTCGGGTGACGTCACCACTTTCGCAGGCGATCCCAAAGGTTGATATAACCTCGAGGCCTCGCATTTCATTTTTAAGGACATTTTTAAATATATACATGTATATTTTTTTGCGAATAATGTTACGCTCGTTACATGTGGTGCGTGCTAGAGCTCGGTCGTTTCGCGCCGTTTTTAAAATTTTTGTTTCTTCGAGGTGCATTAGGTGAATTGCCTCATTACCCAACATTGAACAATTACCCTTTTTTTTTTCTCTGGCCGAAATTGCTCGGCAATCGAAGCTTCGGGGAGAGCGTTTGAGGGGGCGAAGGATCCGGATGATCCCTCAAAGATCACATACTTCACACGAACTCCTTTCTGCACGCCATGCGTATGTGCCTACCTTTTTCTGGCATCTTTTTTTTACTTTCCTTGCATTTTTTAAAAAATTTCTTTATGATTATCATCTTTGCCATTTCTTCCTTCCTTCATCCGATGATGAAATGGGTTTAACCTTATTCGAAGGCCTTTTACCGATTATTTGTGAGCAATATACTGTATGTGTAGACGACCATTATCGTTTTCCTCGTCTTGTGACTAATTTGTTTTCAATACCTGAAGTAAGGACACAGGAAATACTGTTGATCCAGACATGCGCTCAACCCTCCATGGCCTCGAATTAATGCCGAAATGCATGAATGAAGGACTATTGGTGTATATATGGAAATAAGCGCGTTTTTTTATTCCTGGAAATGCTAAGGGGGAAAACTGAGAATTTTTTAAAAATTTACTCCCCCCCCCTACCCCAATTTTTATAATTTCATTCTCAATGTTTGTAACGATAGTGAAATTCTAGTAGGCTTTCTAATGGTATATGGAAATGGCCGTTTATGTTTTGGTTCATTTCCCATGTAGTTTGGATATATGGTAGATGCATTTAAGATTCTTAGCAGTCATGTTTTCAAATCATAAAACTGAATTGGTCAACATGAACCACTAGCGTCTAGATTAGAGGTCACTAACCTAATATATTCAGTATTAATAAAATGCATGTTAGATTCACGTACTGTACGCCTTTATATGCATTTCATTGGTTTGGAAGGGGTAGGAACTATTTTTTTGATATTACGCTCCCCCTCCCCAACCCTTCATAATCTGCGAAAAATATATCTATAAGTAGTATGATTCTTCCGAAATAACGGTTTACTAAGAACATGACAATGTTTTATTAAGCTTTTATGAGCAGATTTTAACAATGATCAGATTGAATACCAATATTACTTAAGGTATGAATTGAGAATGTATTCATATCTCAAATGAAATTAGATGAATTTTTTTCATCAAAGATCAATAAAATTCCAGACATTTCTCAGCAGCACATTTGACCAAGTCATTTTGTATGGTCATTATCTTATTAATTATCATGACTTGTATAAAAAAGTATTTTCGAGAATTCATTATTCGTGATCTAGTTGCTTTTCACACACAGCTGAAAATTTTCTTATTTCAATACAGTATTACCTTTTGAAAATACATGTAGCTAATTCACACAGTTGTTTCAGTATTAAATGTCGTCTTTGAAGTACGACATGCACGGGTGGCTGATAAGTTTCTTCGGTTGATATTTACATGTACGAACATTCAACATTTATGAAATGTAAGCAATTTAATTTCCTAACGCTGTTCCTGAATGGAATAATATTCTTCCGGGACCAGTAATTTCACTGTTGTCATTAAAACACCTACATGTACGTGTGTTTAATACCTATAATGCGAGACACTGTGTGCTACATCTACGAATGAAATAAGTTTTCCTCTTCGCAGCCACGCGTTATTTACGTAAAAGTAAACGATAATATTTTGGCACAATTTCAACCAAAAATAAAAAGGCAAATCGCCGCTTCTAATGGATGTTTTCGTAAGAAATGTTGAGACTGAAAGACAGACACGAAGTCTTTCGACCGATCAACCTAAAAATGAAAGTGTAGCTCTATATCATTTTAATGAATGCGACGCATGAATGAATAATTAGCGCTGAAATTCTCCGAAATAAACATAGGGGTGGGTGTAGGTTTTTCACCCATCGATGACTTTGGGACTGGGCCAAAAAGTTCAACATTTTCACCCAAAAATTACTGGCGTAAGCGTGTAGCGTACCGTCTATACACTCTGTAGGGCAATGACTTGATAATTAGAAGAGGAAGCTAATTTCACACTTATTTACTATTTCCTATTTGGCTCGATTTGAATTCACGAATAAATTAAACGCGGATCAATCGTGACGCAATTAAAACTGCCAATTACTAACGCCCAGATGCATTGTTTTTATTTTGTGTTTTTCTGGGAACGTGTTTGTGACACCGTTTCGACCGTGTTTTGTACGCAGGAGAATGTTTGAAGTGTCGACATCTGGTTTCTCCTATTGCATCTATCTGTTTTTTTTTTTAAACCATTTAAGTTTTAAACATTAAGAGCAGTCCATCAAACAGCCGTATATTCTGATATCGTCACATTTCCACATAACATGACGGCATTTTAGGACGTAAAATCTTCGACTATGAAAATTAACACGACCTTAACATTTATAGGATCAAAAGAAATATTTCAAATGACATTGTTTGAGGACGTTGTTGTTCACAGCTCGTTATGTTCGATAAAAACGACTGAGAAATGTTTTTGTTGAAATATTGTTTTAGAATTGTTGTAAATGTTTTTTTGAAAATGCAGTTCAATTTGTGAAAAATATAAAAAACGACAAGGGACAGAATGACACCCATTTGAAAACAAAAACTAAATTTTGTGTGTTAAACATGTTTTTAAAAATTTGCTTACGCTTTCATGGTTATTTCATTTTCAGTGAGTAACAAGGAATATTACGAAACTAAAATTGATTTAAAGAGAACGTTCCGCTGGGTTTAATTTCAGTTTACACTATATAATGCATCCACCATGTTATAATTTTTAGGCTAAATGATATAATGCAGTGGCAAGTGGCAATTTTCACAATGGAAGGAGGATCATTTCAATCATAATTAGATAAAAATGCATGATGGAAATTTTGGTATGGAAATTAAGGGCATTGTTTCGTTTTTATAGCAGCTTTTGGTAGAAAATTAGCAAATTAAAAAGTGAATTGTTATATTTTGTAAGGTTGGCCGTGCGAAGTTGTAAATTGAAAAATGAACGTACGTAGTCTTGACCTCGATGACCGATGACACAATGCTTAATCAACGCTGCGTAATGTCTATTTTTATATAAAAAAATAAGGTTACTTTTGATTTCATAATTAAAACTTAAAACCAAACGGTTTCATATTAAGCTGAGTTAAATTTCGTCTAAATTAACGTAATTTATAAAATTTGCAAATGCGTGAAGGGACGAATTATAAAACGTAAGCTCCCACTGAAATAAAACTTAGTTTTTTTCTTAGTTTCTTCCAAGAATTATAAAGTTTAAGATGGCTGCCGCAAGACCAGGAACTCCCTCCCTCCCCCACCAGGGGTTTTGTCCATGGGATACGTTGTCCCAATTCCCTGCAATAAATCTTAAACTTTAATTGCAGCTTGATGAACAATTAGTTGCAGCATTATGACACAAAAATACGGCCGTTAATCTTTCATAAAATGTAGCTTTTTGATAGAGAAATTTGCTCCGATAGATGTAGCGAAATTTAATCGAGGATTTATTGAAGTTTTAACTGCAACTATAGTCTGTTATCGGCTGTAAGGGAGCATTTTTGCTTAGTAATTTAGTACATTTATTGCGGTCAACTGCATTACTTTATCAAACAGCTTTTAAAATGCTGCATTCTACATGTATACTGCAGTTTTACTGCTTAATTTTACAGTATACTTGTAAAAAAACTGCACCTTTACTGCATTTTCCCAGTGCCAAAAACAACTGCAGTTTTGCTACATTGTAATCAAGGTGTACTTAAAACTAAAGGGTTACTGAGAGAACACTAAGCGAGAGGACTTCGGTCCTTGTAGCTGAAATACTAATGTAATGGTGATTGATGAAGATCTAAGATGATAGATTCGAAAAATAATAAAATGTGGTTAAGCTAAATGTAGCTTAAGATGAATTTTGCCAGATTATGACAAAGTCGTATCAAAATTTGGGTTTTACTACATCATGGTAAACGTTTCACTGATGCATAGCGTATCATTTTATGAAGAAAGAAAAAAAAGGATTTAACTACTACTATATACGTATCTAGTTAGCGCAACTAAACCGCAGTTTTACTACATTACATATGATTAACATACACTGTAGTTAAACTGCAGTTTTGCTGCTTGAGCGTATCATTTTAATGCAAATTCCAGTTTTACTATACCTGCACTTACTTTATGGTTAGCGCGGCTAAGCTGCAAGTTTTACTGTTTAGGCGTGAAGTTGCATAAAAACTGCAGTTTTACGACATTATGATAAACGACAATTTGTTAGCTACCGTAATTACACGCATGAAACCGGTGGCAAATCTAAATGATATCAACTAACTCACCCCCAACCCAATTTCCCCTATTTCACCCTTTCCTCGAACGATTCTTACGCTTTCTGCCTTGCTCTGCGACTAAGGGGCAGTCCATAAATCACGTAACTGTAATTTTAAGGAAGTTTTTAAACTCTTCATCCCCCCTCAATCCTCACGTAACGCATTGTAACAAAACGTAACCCCTCTCCTCCTTCATGAACAAACACTTGGATAATCGAGCTTCCACTGTACTTGAATTAAGTTCCAAATTTTTAAAAAAAATGTATTAGCACTGCAAAATACGTACCAAAATGTAACGTAACGTTAAGAAACACCCTCATGTCACACTTTGTAAAAAAAACTTGGAAGATTCTCCACACCTCACCCTCTTTAGCGTTACGTAATTTATGGACATCCCCTATTGGCCGCCGAGGGTGTTTCTGTAGATGGCGTTGGTCAATTCGGTGCTTGAAAACATGGAAATTGAGTTTCGCTTCGTTGCTCGCCTTAAACGTGCTTTAATGAGCAACGAGGAAATGGCCAATTCCTCCGCCTTACTTATGAATTATTGGACTCTAATGTGCCGACCCGAATAAAACTCGCAAGTATTAAGAACACAACCTGAGCTTCCGCCTTGCAGCCATTATTATTATTATTATTATTATCATTATCATAACTATCATCATCACCGTGGTATCGATATATATCGTATTGAGAAATTTCCTGTCCAATTGAGTTTCAACTGGCGTTAATTCGTTGGCGGGCGACGCTGAAATAGAGGAGGAATTTTTATGGGCGAATTAAAAGGAGGACAGAAGAAATAAAAAACTTATAAAAAAAAACCCAGCAAAGAGGCTGCTCAATCGAGGTAATTATTGTTTCGAAAGTATTTCTGAATCTCCGTGCCAGAAAAAAATAAGCGTGGGCTCTGCTGACCACACGAAATATTGCCACTGATTGCGGCTGATTTCCGAAACGTATCGATACTTTTTAATTTCCATGAGAAATAATACAGCTGCTGGTAACAAAATAAATAATTGTGGATTTAATTAGATTGTGAAAACAAAAACATGTAGGCCTACGTGTACCGTAAATCTTAGATTTATGTCGTTGATTGAATAAGCATGTTTTCAACTAATGTTTTCTTTCTCATTTAGTTTTTAAACTTACTAAACTAAAAACTTAAAGATATGCACAAATATGTGTAGTACACAGTGCTGGAATTATATTACAAAATAAATTCATCCACCTTTCAAAAATATTATATTTGAAAAATGATTAAATACAGAAATAAATTAGACCTAGTTCTAGAGAGTTCATTTGCTGTTCATAGGGCTAAACATTATACCAATATTGTGTAACTTTTAAAGTGATGGCCATTCAACTGAAAAAAATGAAAAATATGGAAAAAATGTTCGGTATTTTCTCTGTAAATATGTCATTGCTTTAAGCTAATGGTTGTTTTTTTACCTCGAAAAAAATTGCTAGCCAGAGCATAATCCAAATGGTACATTACTCCCATTGATTAGGAGTTTAGATATGGAGACGTGTTTTTTTCTCAATAAATTCAGCTCACTAAGGGATACTGCATAATCGGATTAAAGGATTTTTGGGAAAAATAAATTTTCGAAAACGTATTAATTATTTCGCACTTGTTAACGATGAAAGCGTTCACGCAGTGTCCAAATTGAAACAGAGGTCAGTTGAGTGGAGTGATTTGGAGAAACAAAATCGAAATCTTATTTAAAAATAAAAAATTGCGGTAGTCAAAGAATTATCCCTTACACATAAAAAAAGTTTAAGTTTATTTCGGAGATAAAATGGAAGTGTAAAAAAATAGGTAGATTGCATTAGTCAAAGAACTCTCCCTATCATCTATGATATTTTAGTTTGACGATATTTTACCGGTGGTTTGATTTGATGGATTGCATGGATAAATGTCAGAAATTACTTATAAGCGTTATACTTATTGCTAGTCGATTTGTTTTTGGTGCTTGAAGAGTGTTTTATGCTTTTCGTTGGGGAATTCTCTAGGCTAATGATAGCCTGTCGTTACTTACTT
Organism: Rossiulus vilnensis; assembly: GCA_034700785.1. Lineage (NCBI taxonomy): Eukaryota > Metazoa > Arthropoda > Diplopoda > Julida > Julidae > Rossiulus > Rossiulus vilnensis. The sequence goes on along the minus strand of JAQIXS010001141.1, from coordinate 24,799 downwards.
ACAGTTTACACGTTCATGTACATGCACACTTTATTAATCTTTCTCAAATCGTCTCTCAACTTATTTTTCCAATTCACTTAATTGGGTGTAATCTTCTGATTTTTTACCAAACAGGATATTGGGAAATAAGGGGTAAGTTTTTTTTGTTTGCCAATCAATCGCTCATCGCTGCACGCAGGTTGTAGATTTATAATGCAGTACTTAACTTTCTACTATTGGAGAAAAGTGTTAAAACATGTAAAAGTTACATGAACAAAGGCAAACATCTTGAACATTCATTAAAATATTTGTTTTTATAAATAAGTAAGGCTATCACGTCAGCCGTTAACGTACAAGTAATCATTCGAACTACAAATAAATCACGCCAATGCATCATACATGTCATACATGTATATTCTATATGCAGTTCAATTTTTGAGTATATCTGCTTATGTTAAATTGTATATTTGAATCATGAAAATCCGTCAACAGAGGTCAGTTACTCGTATATTTTTCGCAAATTCATGCCTAATCTGCTGTAAATGTACGTTATAGTGTACATATTTTTCCTTCAAATTCATTAAATTGGAATTCGAATAACAAATACGTTGATTTGAAATATAATTTGGACAAGAAATGTGTTAATTTTAAAAACACTTGCGATTAATGCGTATTAAGCTAAGTAGATATCCAAATTAAAATCGGATTATCTCGATTTGTAAACGATTAAAAGTTCTTTCAAATGCACCTAAATTGACTAGAAAATCATCTTGAATATGCTAGGAGAAAAGCCTTCAAATGCAATGTCATAAATTCACTCCAGTTGCACAGAAAATGTATCGCGCTTCGAAAAAACTATGAAAAACATTAAATCATTTCAATTTTTTTAAATCTCATAACATAATATTCCCTGCAGAAACGCATTTATAGTGACAGGGGTAAAGACACGCGGATGTCCCAAAAAATGCAAATAATTTACTGTTGTTTTAAGGCTTTTCACCTGAGAAATTGATGGGGAATATTGTTAAAATTTGGCACAATTTGACGATTAATAAATTATTTACAAATCGAGCTATTCCAATTTTAAATTGGATTTCTACTTGCAGAACAAAATGCATTTTAATACCTTCAGGTGGCCAGTTTCTTTACTCACAAGTTTGTAATTTGAAGAACTTACGTTATACGTGAATAATCTTTCAACTATGAATTTTTTTAAATATTTATTTCCATCGAATTATCGGACGACCCTCGCGTGGCGCAAGATGGCATCCAATGGGCGAGTGACGCTTTAATGATGTGTAAATTTAACGAGCAACCTGGTAAATGTAATGAAGGGGGTCTTGTCTGCAAAACTCGGTCACGGACAGTAGTGCTACCAGGCTTTTGCAATATGGCCGTGTACGGAATAATGGAGAAGGGAGGCCACATTATACCAAATATAAAAAAAGTATTTCTAAATAAAAAAACATGGACGAATTTAAAAAAGCAGTCCAGAGAGAGAGGAACCAGGAGCAAAACTAGTTTTTTCCGATCATCAAAGCCAGCATTTCTCACGCCTACAACTACTAAATCTGTGAAATTTCCGGTCATTTCCGAGAATGCCCCCTGGTGGCGAGCGTGTCGAGTTCCTCGTGGCTAATGGCATTTTTGCGCTAAACGCGGTTTGCGGGGTCGGTTAAACGGAGCTAAATTGGCTTTTTGGACCCCCTCCCCTACCTGCATGTCGCATTTTATGACATAACTGGTAGAGCGGTACCTGTGATATTTGCGCCTATAAATCTCCAAGGATCCAGTGACATCATCTAAACTGGCCTCTTGTGTCATGAGAATATGCCACCTGAGACCATCGAGAATTTTAATTTAATAGTTGAAAAGAAGTAAAAGAAAATGAACTATCGTAAATCTTCTAATAAGAGCCCGGGAGTGCATTTCGCGCAGCACTATTTTTTAATTTATTATTACTGTTGCTATTTTTGCACACTGGGACGTAATTATTAGTCTTGCCCTTAAGGAACTGATTAAATTCCTTTGCATAATAAATTTCAAGCAAGTTCTGTTCAGCTCTCGATTATCGATATGCGTCGTAATTAACTTACAATCTTCTAACTCGTAACGAAAAGCCGTATATCAAATAATAATTCGAATTACATCTGTGAATGTACGTTGCATATGAATACGTACATGTAGGTGTAAGAGCTACGACGAAACGACAGGATCTTAATTTTTGTTTTGAAATTGTTTTCAAATATGTCGAAAATTCTAAACAAACTTCAATTAACGTCGAACAAAGCGCACTGAAGACGTGTTCAATATTTGGTAACGATTTGTTAAAACTAAACACGGGCGTGTGTTATCTGAGCTCCGTGTTTTGCAAGTGCGTGTTGATTCAGAGTCAGCAAAGTTTAAGGAACTTGAGAAATCACGAAAATCTGAAAGAAGGAAGAAAAAAATCAGTAAAATTCTCGAGGAAATGAATTTCCATATCTTTAAAATAAATTGGAAATGTTACCGATTTCTTTTTCTTTCGCAAAAGTCAGAAAGTCACGAGAAAAACAGCAAAAAATAACTAATTTTAACTCTCGAAATACAAAGGATTCACCCGAAATTCGTTGATAGAGATTCTCAGATAGTGGCGTTAATTGAATATGGTTTTTTTTGGGGCACTGACCACGCAGTGACCAGCGACACACCCGAGCAGGGGTCGAAAAATCACGAAGGAACATCGGATGAAGGATTCAGGGGTTTTGCATGTCCGTGTTTGTTATAAATTTTTATTTTTCAATTTTGTTTTGCTTCTTAAAAATTACGTGGCATTAAATAGCATTAATAGCATTAAATAAAATTTTAATTTGTAGAATTTTAGCCAACAACTGAAGCGATTTTCTAATTTCTTTGAATGAGATTTTGGAACGTATCCTATGTAATTCATATAGATTTGCATGTAAAAACATGTTTCGTTATGCAGCATTTCGCTTAGCAGTCGAACTTTCCAGGAACCTGTCGAGGCCGTAAAGCGAGGTATGCGTGTATGGGAATTGTTCTGGCAACGAGAAGGTCGAAGGGGTCATTTTTTCGCCAGTTTATTACCGGTTGTAGTTTCGATCGTGCTCGTCGATAGGGCTAATAATTGTAACAATTATAGGCACCGATTTCCGGTACGAGCCAAACCGCGTCTATCTCATTATTATATCGAATTAATCTTAATTGCGTAAGAATTTCAAATTCGTGCCGAAGATAGACGGCCGAAACACGCAACGAATCACAACCACGCATTGCCTCGCAATTTTTTTTTTTTTTTTTTGTACGGGGTAGACCTGGAAATCGTGGAGCTAAGTTGGCAGAAAATTTGTATCATTGAATGAGATCAAACTAGAGAGGTGTGAAGGGCAGGGCGCCGAAAAAGTACCCGATAAGGGGCATCCTTTTACGTAATTTTAGCCAGTTTTTGTGTACAATCTGGGTTGCGGTTAGCGTTTATTTCAACGCCCCTTAAAATTCATATCGCTGCTACACGGCGATTTTCGCATTCCTGATATTTTATCTCAAATCTGTTTTAATAGATCGAACAGGAAATGGAGCGCCGTAATTAATTCGGATTAAATCAAGAGGCGTTACTTAGAATTTTGACTTAATACATGCAAGAAAGAAAGCGGAATTGATATAGTTAGCAACGAAACATGTCCCATTTTACTACTAATCAACATTACTGCCAGTAGTTGAGAGCAATATCGATGTGCTCCTCATTACGTGTGATATAAAATTGCCATGGCATAGGAAAAAGGGGCTTAGCTATACCGATATATTTTAAACTTTGAGCTCCATATTCAGCCAATGAGAACGCATGTGTCACCCTGGTAATAACCCTTGATTACTGCGGCACACACGAAGTCCATTGGCTGCTGGGGCAACATATTAACGACTGATCTTCAATACATCTGTATTAATGAAATGCGCTTAGGATGAATCGGGTATACAGTAGCCCATATTAGATATGGGCTGTAATATTGACGATCTTATGATTGGCATGGATTAAATTCATTTCAAATTAGTATCCTAATAATTGCATCAGAGATCCCTCCCACCTGTTTTATGGGGGAAAAAAATCCAGATTTAAATTTTGAAGCGTCTTGTGAGTCATGAAATGAATATTCTAATCTTAAATACTATAGTCCTATAGTCAGTGACATTACTAATAATCGTATAAAGTCTGCTTAAGAGTTTATAATCCCAATATGTTAACTATTATATTGTTTTAATTGATTTTTATTTAATTTATAAAACCACAAGTTATTATTGTAAAACTCAATGACGTTTTCTGCACAATTAATTTGAGAAAAATAGCTTGACAATTAAGTAATCGTCGCAGGCCAATGGTTTAAAAATACCGCTGGTAACCCCTAAATAACAAACTATTAATACTTGGGTTGATGGATTACACTCCCATGCCACATGGTATATCCTTACTGATAATGAGTTGAATTGAATTGAAAATCAAGACGCAAAATAATTGATTTCAAGCATATTCGCGTTAATGTTTCTGGAAATATTGCCAGAAAGTGCTTTTTTAAAAATAAAAAACTGGATTAGCAATAATTGAATATTAGTGAAATTTCCATCCGGATCACTGAAGTGTTTCGTGGGGTAGAGATTCCTGATCCTGGCCCTCTTGACCGTTTTACGAAACAGGGCTAATAATCAGGAAGTTCGATTTGCTAAATAACATTTAAGGCGTCGTGTGATCGGCGCGCGTTTTATAAGGTCGTAATTCACCTTTACCTCGCCATATTTCCAATTTATCAAATTAATCCTGATTTTTCAGCTGGATCCACCCCAGTGATCGGGCAAACTGGTTTCCCCCAATATCGTGCCTCCAATCACCGCCGGGCGTAATCTTTCAGAAAATCGTTCCTCCCACCCCCAGCCTCCCTCTAAAATCTGATCCTATTGACGGCCTGAAAATAATTGCAGCTTATGGGCATTAAGAAGAAAAAAAAATCAAATGAAAAAATAAGCGCCTAATTTTGGCACGTCCACATAGCGTGCCTGCATTCGGTGGCTCCCATGGACCCCCTGATAAACCACGCCACCCCCTCGAGGGGGTCAGGCCGGCTGGGAAATAAGTGCTTCCGGTCATTAGCAGCCTCTTCGCAGCGATGAGGGGGTGCACCTTGAAAAACCATCCTCTTAACCCCCTTGGGCCTGTAGGTGCAAACCACGCTCGACTAACTGTCCCTGTCCGTTGGGGTCAAGAACACGTAACCCGGAGTGGTCGTGCATGAAAATGTGTTTGTTGAAACATTTTAGTGGGAGTCTGAAAGGGAAGGAAACCCGGGCTCGAAAAAACCACCTGTATAGCGAGTTGGCTAGTAAGGACCGTCCCAGTGAGGTTCAAAAAGTTAGGCCATTTGGAAAAAGAACGAGTGTGAGAAACAAGGCTTGGAATTGAAAGTCATTGAATTAGATTTAGGTCGCTGAAGTACTTGAAAAGCCATTACATTTGGCATTACGATCACCTGTTTTGACCACTATGGTTTAATCGCCTAATAGTATTTTAGAAAATAAATGTTATTAAAATAGCTATTTCGATTTGATTATGCTGACAATTTTTTAAAACTAATTATTAAAAATAAAGGAATGGGTTCTTTAATGCATAAATTAACTTGATTTACGTTATAGCGTGTTGAAGCACCTGATATGTGGTGATGTTAATAAACGTTTAATGATATCACTAAGCGTACTGATATCAGTAGTCCAAAAAAGCCATTATGTCACTATATATAATTAGATCACAAAATTGTCATCGAGATTTTACTAACCACACTGATGTCAGTAGTCTAAAAATCGCTATATTATATAGTGATATCATTATAGAATCATGTAATGATGTTCACTCGGGCATGTCGAAAATCCTTAAAAATTCATCGATTTCCATTTCCAAATCCTGTAGACACCCTGAACAGCGGAAATAAAAGATGGAAATAAAAATTGGTTAAAATGTCAACTGCCTGATGTTATTAGGTGGGTTTAACACCTTTGTTCACACATGACATATAATTGCTGAATTGAATTGAATTGATTATTCTATCGTTTCCTTTTCATCTAATACTAACCCTTCCTGCGTCCTCTATTTTTCGTTTCGGCTCTATGGACTGATAAGTATTTAGGACGATCGGAATGCAACGCCATCTTGAATGAATCACTCGAAACTAGGTGAGAGAAATGATTTTTGTTGGTTTTTTGTCAGTCGGGTGATTCAACGAGGATTCAGGAGTAAGGGAAAATACCAAAGTTTGATCTGGTCGATAAAAAACGCTGGAAAAACACTTTTTTCATACCTTATCTCACGCCTAATCACGCCTCCTCTACCAAATCGTTCTTAAATGATCGAAAATATTCACAAATTGTATAATTCCCTTTTCGTGTGATGCCACACCCACCTTCGTACAGATAATTATATAACGAGTTATAATATCCCAGGAGGAAAATTCCAAATTTTCGTTGTTTTTTAACATTTCAATCATTAATAGAACCAAGACAAAAATATTGTTCACCTTGAGCTTGCCAAATAATAATAATAGTTATTATTTAGTTGTTTCGGCAATACTCACAGCTAATAAATCAAAATATTTAAATTAAAGAAAATTAATTGATTGGTGCAAGACTTAATTTATTCCGCGTACAAAATCTCAAATCACCAACAGGAAAATATCCTCTCAAAGTCAAAATTGGTAGCACCTGCTCCAAAACATGTTCACGGAATTCCCTAGCACGACCCTTGGGACGTCATACTTTTGTTTTTTTTATATAAAAAAGCCAAATAACTCATACCTCGCTATACAACCGCTCTTTATACGGCAAATGAAGCAAGGACATAAAAATATGTCCTTCCTTCATTTTACGGCCTATACCGTTATATTATACTGCCAAAAGTAATCAAACATATTTTCTAACACAAATTCGTGAAAGTGCATGGTTCTTTGAGGCGTATGGAAGCATTTAGGTCATTAGAATATCCAATGGTCACTCTTTTTTACACCTTTTTATGGTGTAACCCTGAACATCCTGTACCATTGGGATGAGCTCCTCAAACTTACAATTTTTTTCTGCTGGGTGAAAGTGAATTTGTCATTTATTAGCTGCAGGTAATGCGAATCTTCAGACTATGTAACGGAATATTGGTTTGAAATAAAATAAAATTTGAATGTATACATTTTTAGCCAACAACTCAAGTTATTTTGTGTTTTTTTTATAATGAAATTTGAAAAGTATCCTGTAAAAACATCTTTCTTTATAAGCATTTCGCCAATTTCCCAGCAATTAGCTTCTCCAGGAGTTAATTGGTCGTGATTTTTCGGGGGTGCAAGGTGGGTTTTTGACCCGAGGTTCACCCTGCCCTTGGAAAAAAGTGTCAGGTGGATCGGAACAGGAGGAGGTGGTGCGAGTGGCAGCTGAAACTGCCAAAAAAATCAGGTTCAGAGGAAGTAGGAAGGAAGGAAGGTGATGGGATGATGAAGTCCGCTGACAAAGGAAGGGGGTGGGGAGGCAAGGGTTAAGCGAGAGGTCAAGAAGGCCTGGCCGCGCATGTGGGCGGTCAGTGACCGGTTCATAGCAACAGCAACAAGAACAACAACAACAACAAAAGTAGAGAACGGACGGAGGATGCGCCGCCAACAGAAGCGGAAGTCGGAAAAAATTAATGTCCGAAATAATCGGACCATTGACCAAACGCTTGAATGGGAAGTGTGGAGTGTACGGTGGGCAAGGGGAGTCAAACAATCCCATTTAATGGGTCAGCCTAAACTGTGCACCACTTCAATGGACGCCATTGTGGCCGATGGATGGGCGCTAAATAATGGATTTCGGTCAAAAAATTGCCCATTTGGGAAACGCGAATGGTGGCGTTTACAAACGCCTTTTGTGGGAGACTAAGAGACTTGGTAGTCAGGAAGTGTTTTCAAAATTCAGCTTACTTGCATAAATTGTAAGAAAAAAATCAGTGAATACCAGACAAATAAGTGCAATTGTAATTTTTAAAAAAATGGAATAAGGCTAAAATGGTAATTTGCTAAAACAAACAACCATCAGGTTGATAAAACTGTATTTGTTCATTTAACACACTTATTAGCATTATTTCGGATAAATGTATTGACACTAGGGGCCGTCCATAAAGGACGTCCGATGTTAGCGGAGGAGTGGGAGCAGGTCCTCACACTAATAATATGATCATGGAGTCAGTATTGTAGATGGAAGGGGGCAGTATGAGGGGGGAGATGTCAGTAGGGGTCAGTAAAGTTTGGTTAATTTTGTCTCGTATGATGGTTTAGGCATTTAGTGATTGAAAAATGGTTGTTAAAGCGTTACTCAAACAGCATCTTGTTTGCGGGCAGGAGCCTGTTCTGATGAAAGCAATTTGGTCAGATTTGCCACACTCTTATTGAAAGGTTTTAATAAAGAGGAAAAAAAGTTAATTAAGCTATCAATAAATAAATTGTCTCACAATACAGGAGGCAGAAGCCGGTCGGTGAAAGAGGCTAGCGGTTACATATTTGTACCTCCTTCAAATTTCTTCCTTCGTATCCTCGCTCCATAAAAATAAACAATAGTCAATCTTAATTCGGTTTTGACGAAATATTAAAAATAAGCGAAAATGGGAACGAGTTATTCGCGCTTTAGCTGGCTAGCATCCTTTATGCTCCATTCACCGGTTAATCTTTTCGTTCAATTAAATTTCAATTTCTAACGAAATTGAGGTCGATTAAAAAAAACAGCGAGCGTGCATACGGGATTATCCACCCACTTCGACCCTCCTATTTTTTAATTCATTTCATTTCAGTTCATATCTGGTGATGCAGTTACATTTCCTTTTTCCTTCTCAACGCTGCTCCACACCTTTAATTATTTACACTTTCGTTTTTTTTTTTTGCTGTTTTTTTTTGTTCATTTATTTTCATTCAGTTATTGGTAATGCTGTTCCAGATTTGATAAAACCCGAAATGAATGCGACTGCTCGACTGAAACCGCGTTCCTTAGCGTGTGAAATCATGTATTAGTGCAACACTTAGCTTCAGCAATCTGCATTTCCTAAATTACTCCTTTTTTTGAAGAAAAGAATGAGGGCTAACAGTGACGTTTTGGAATGGACCGCTTTTAAAAATGGGACATGTCGAAAAGATATAAAATTTGTCTTGCAAATTTGCCTTGGAAAAGTGTTTTTCTAAAACAGAAATTCACGCCAGGGGTCGACCATAAAAGAAACGGAAGTGATCGAAATCAGAGCATTTTTTTTTCTGTAAACGGTAAATCATCGAGTCCACTATCCCTAATACATGTATCACTGAGAAACCATACATTTCCTACAATTGGTTAGTGGCCTATCTGTTTACTGGCGTTAATTTCGATTTAACTCAATGTACGCGACCTTGTCTGACTCTGGCCTGATTTTCATTAAGTTATTTTTGCTGTGCGACCCGCTCTTTGGCTACCAAACCAGTAAATATATTTTTGTTGGTTCGCTTTAATTAGATTTTGCACCCAATTCTGCTGTAAACAAATTAACAGTAGTGCATATGTTTGTCGAAAAAACAGGGCAAGTCAGATACTGCACAATTATTTGAAGTATTTTTCTCGGTCATGCTAAAAACCACATCAGATATTTTGCAAATGAATGACCAACTTTGCCCCCAAGTTGGTCATTCCATGGCATTAAAGTCCTTGGATTCAGATTTACAAAAAGATTGGTCATTGTTAAAATCGTTAAAAATAAGTCCGTATTACAGTGCTAGGTCATTTTTTTTCTGACTTGGACTGAATCATTACAGTTTAGAAACATGCATGTACCGAAAGTATTTTACATATGCAAAGTACATGTATATGCTCATTGTATTCATCAACTTAATAACAGCATGTTTAAAACCGATTAAAAATAATGAAAACTTAATTTTAATTTGATAAGTTTTGCACACACACAACAACAAATCTGTTAAATCGAGATTAGTTATTGGAAAAAAATATATTGGCAAAATGATCCTTTCCAATCTTGTCAGTTTTTCACAGAATACACACCAAACATTTGAATTCCCCATAGCTACAACACATTTCTATACTGTATTTGCTAGATGCATTTTTAATACAATGTACATGTAGGTAGTGTAGATTGGTCCATCTATAGGATTTAAGGTAGCAATATTCGCAATTTCCTGCACACATGGTGCTGAAATTTCAGTGTGTTTAATGGCAATGAAGACTTTTTTGCGTAAAAAGCAAACAAACACTTCTCTAATCGATAACAACCCCTGACCCCGCCAACCGAAAAAAAAAAAACACGTTAGTATATGTAGGCCACTTTCATCCGTGGTGGATAAGTCTGGATTTAATGAAGCAGTCACCGCTAAGTTGCTGCCATAGACCGTACAGCGCTGCAATTTTTGAGAATTGTGGTGGTGAGTGGTAACGCAACACTGGACAACTGGGCCAGAATTTTTCAAAAAGCTATTTTTCCGTTTTTTTAAAAAATAAAATAAAAATAAATCCGAATTTTTTGAAATTCGCTCGCGTGACCTGGCGGCTAAAAAAAGCAACAGTTCGATCCAAGATGGCGGCACGGAATCGGTCATGCACAGAAGCGCCGTTATGCAAGCTGACTCGCATTAGGTGAAATGAATTATTTTTTACTTGTTTACATCCGCTCTCCGAAATAATTTTTTGCTGGCTATGGAGATGCTTAAAGTCGCTCGGCCTTGCAGAGATTTCCACATTCGTTCCTCCTAATGCTGATTAATTTAATAAGGAAAAATCAGATCGGCAAACCGATCTTCTCGGAAAACCTAATTGTAGGATGCGTAAATTACGGCCACTGGCACGTAGAATTTGCGCATCGCAGAACACCTCAGGCCGACGATTTAATACCGCATAAACAACATTGATTTAATGACCAAGAGATGTGGAACATGGTATTACGTAATGTGTTTTTTAAACACGTGTAGTTCTCTTATTTACTCGAGGTTGTCCGTAAATATGGGCTGGCGGCGATAATATCGTGTCCTCGATACACAGTACACTCATATCTCGCTATACAGCTGCTCTTCATACGGTGTTTCGCTATAACGGTGTGTTTTGTTTCATTTGCATGTTTTGTATTATAGCATGTAATGTTTCGTTTTACGTTTTACGTACTTGTGTACGTGAAAGTGCATGGGTCCTTGAAGAGTATGGAAGCATTTAAGGTCGCTAGAATCTCCAATGGTCACCCTTTTTTCACGCTTTTTAATGGTAAAATGCATAATATTAATTCAATTTTATTTATAAGCATTCAATCGATAGTCAGACCTATCATAAAAAGAGTCAGCAGTAAAGCGGACGTCCTATTTTCTTGAATTCCCCCTTGTCCGGTTTTCGCAAACCCCTCCCTTCCCCAGTTGTCCTTTATGGATAACCCCTAGTGTAATGTAATATTTTGTTGATATTAAATAAAATTTAAATTAATACATTTTTAGCCAGCAAGCTAAGTGATTTTTTAATTTTTTTTGATAAGATTTGGAACGTTTACTCTGTAATTAGTATAGCATTGTAAACTGTGTGTAACATGTTTCGTTATGTACAGCATATCACTTTACGTACATTTTTGTAAGTCGCTAATTAAGCAGGGCAGGAAAATTCGATAAAGTAGTCGCACTTACGTCACTCCATCAGGAATGTGATGATGTCTCGTCTAGACTGTTCAGATTTCATGAAACTAGTGAGAAATTATCAAATTACAAGTAATTGTAAACGCAAACATCAATAGCTGCGTTCTAACAAAAAGAATCATCAGAATTCGAATTCTGCTATTCGAAAGAACAGAATTCAGAATAGCAACGAATAGCGTCCATAGCAACGGAACCTGCGCGCGCCAACATGACATCACGGGAAATGACGTCAGGCAGGATTGGAAAGCTTCCTTTCTGAATGATTGTATGATCACATAATTCCCCACAAAATTCATAATTACTCGCTATATTATTTCAAAAACACCGACGGCTAGCGTAAAAACAAGTACTGTCCTAATCATTTTATGCATTACATTAGTTCTACGGCGGCATCATGATACGTTTTGATCACTTTAATAGAAATAAGAGAGGACTATTTTTTGCAGGCGCTTGCTTATTTGTTGAGGGAGGCAAGAAGGCTCAAACTCAGTTTGCAGCACCAAAGGCATCTTCTTATGGTGTAAACTGCTGTCCTTGAGGGAACATAATCCTTGGCCACTTTGCCCGCTTTGAACATAGATTGGAACATGTATGCCTCCGTATATCAAACATAAAGTGTATTTTTCATAAACATTTCACAGTATTGAGATACATGTGCTTATATATAGTACTATTTTTTAACATGCGTAATATAGATGTTTGTTTTTTCTCTCAGTTGCAACAGAGCATAAGCTCCAATTGCTTAAGCTGTTTTTTATCTAAGAAAGATTTAAAATTATTGTCGAAAACTACAGTTTTTTTTTCTTGCAGTTTTAAGCAATTTCTGTTTTGAAAAAGAAATTTGATGAGGACCTAAAACGTGCACGAGCTTCGCAGAATTTCTGGGAATTTGATTTCGCAAGTGTGTGAATCACAAATCGCAATTTTTGCGTTTTAACACGTATGTAGGCCATACAAACGAAGCACCGAGGATGAATCCAAGTTTTCGCTAAAAAATCTCTGCCCAATCAGGTGCAACTGAACCAATGTTAAAACAATTATTGTGACTAAGCACATTTTCCGATTCGTGATTTTCCACTTTCTTCGACTTTTTTATCCGACTAATTTATTGAAAATTTGACGTTTTTACCTAAAATAAAAAATTGATTTTTTTCACCATTATCATAAGTACCCTCGAGTATGGTTACCCGAATTACGTGATTGGAAGTGTTTAACCTTGTTACTTCAAAAATTCATTACGAGCCAAAAGGGTTTTAGAGTACAATGACAAAATGGGAATAATTCGAGACTGTGCTAATTTCCTAGCTAGAAGCATGAGTTAAGACTTTTTTTGCTTTTACTTTAAAAAAAAAAAGGAAATTTCAAAATGAGGACAATGAGTTTTCTCGCATTTGTCTCTCTATATCTATAAGCTATTTCTCGCCGAATTTGCCAAAATATTCGCCATGCATGATTTTGACGAAAAAAGAAGTAATAAGCTTTTTGAAATGGGTAGCACTCGCTTTTAGCGTAAAAAACGTTACACGTTATTTTGTATTCGTCTAAAAATTGCGTAGAAGTATATGCAAAACGACTGAAAAATTCTGCTTAGGTCTTAAAATAAATTTAATAAAACATATTTATTGATTGTATATCGCGGGTTTAGTGGACACAAATTTAAAAATTAAAATGATGCATATTTAGTAATACATGTATTTTCAAAATGTAATAAACTCAGGAACGACAATTTCGATAGTTCTGGACATTGTATTAGATTATCCCACGCATGTTCATGTAGTAAACTTCGATAAACTTAACCAGATTAAATGAATTATAGGCTAGAGGCTCAATGAATAATACTAATAAACAGACGTTTGTATATTGCGCAATTAATTATATCATCGTAAAAGAGGGCCAATTAGTACTTCCTATATATAGCCTACAGCCCAAACGTGATAATGTTGAGCTGAAGTTCTCGAGTAGTACAAGAAATCTGAATACAAATTACGATAGAAAAGTTGCAAAACATATTTAATTCAGCAAAAGAAAGATTGAAATAAACATACATTGTAAACCAAAGATAAGCAGTGCGAATAAGAATTAATTCTGACATCAGAGCCATATTGGTTTGTAATTGTAAATTATGCTTTTTGACAAAAATAGCCTATATTTGGGCAAATATTTGGAAATATACAGGTATATATTGCTTTCCCCTGGAGCTGATATATTCCGGTGATTTCCTAACTAGTCATGTTTTTATCACATAATTCCCTGCCAAACCGTAACAATTGCATCCCTTTCCCCCCACATTTATGTATATTTTGAGGTCATTTAGTTATTTGGTCTTGTCTAGCTCAAAGAGATTTTTTAGAAAATAACTTAAAAAAATTATAACTTGCCGAAATAACCTACACAATGTAGCCCGTAAAAATACTATATATATTCGCTTCAAATTTAATGAATTCTGTATAGAAAGCTGATGAAATTCCAAAATGGACGGCCCTTAAATGTTGAAATAGCATTTGAAAATCTAATTGTTTGGGCAAAAAAACTGTATCGTTTATTTATGTATAGCCTATACATGTATATGAAGCCTCAAGAGCAGGAAGTGTAATCGAAAGCGCATGTTGTGTTGCAATAAACTAAAATTAATGACCAAATCATGACGTCAAAGAAATCAGGCTCTTAATTTGCAAATCGGCATTAATTTCACGTGATTTATGCTATGTGGGCATATCTAATTGTTTCAGTTTTGGATTCATTGGTGCGTCACGGGTTAGCTAGTTTTACTTGAAAAATCAAGCGGGATGATAGTGAGATTTGAAATTTTTTTTAAAGGGAAAAAATGCTTACGTCACAAGCCACGGATCACCTGACACCTGATTCCTAACGGATGGAAATTGAGTCATGGGACAAGAAAGATTAATCGCACAAAATGCTCTTGCATTCTATTGGTCCATTTAAATCCCCAGTCTAATATCTTGTTGGACAGGCTATAGGGGCAGGGTAGTTTCTAGGTAGTACAAGTAACGAAAATATGACGCTATTAGGTCATTTTTTAAGGACTTCATAAAGCCCGACTTAAAGGATGTGCACCATGCTAAAACATGCTGGACATTTTTAAATTATAAAACAACTCATACCCTACTGGACGACCAATTTTACACAGGAAAATACATTTGTAGCAAGTATAATGAACATTTTAAGCAAAAATGTGTACTGTTTTTGCATGTTTAGCATCCTTCTGAGTGATGCTATAGGCGAAACTGTTGTTAAAAATATTATCATCAGAAGTTTATTTAAAAATATACTAATGAAGGAAACGATGTACATGTACATTGTAGGCGGTTATCTGTTTTTCGGACGATAATGCATTATAGAGAGAGGGGTACGTGTGTCAAAAAGTCAGTTTTTATGATGGACATTCTGATGAGATGGTAATCACCTGACTAATTAAGTGTATGGATTTCGCCCCCCTTAACACTCGTTCGATTATTATTGAGCTATACGTAAAATGTATTTTATTTTCGTTCGCTGTAAGCCCCAGTGCCCTCTACTAAGGTCGTTATTACCCAGATTAATTTCTCGACCTTGACCTCCGCTGTCTTTTAATTTCCGCATCACCCTGTTGGACCCAAACACAACCTTTGTTCGCCAGAACCAATTTTTAATAGTTTTTTTTAGGGGTTAATCGTCCGTTATGGCCTCTGTTTTAGTATTTATTTCCATGTTGCACAAAAGCTCTTAAGTAACAGATAATGCCGTCATTCGAGAGTCGAAAACATTTGCATAATTTAACAATAATTTGCGTGCCAAAAGTCAGTGTGCTTGTTGCCATGCACAGCAACCATCTTTGGGGATCGAGATTTTTTTATTTTTCTGGCATTAGAGGTCGGAGTTCGTAGGAAAAATTAGCAAACACCCGAGTGTGAAAGGTCCAAGGCCGGACGACAAGCTATGTGCAACCAAAGTACTAAAAAGTATACAGTAGGTCTTCCTTGGTGAATTTACATACTGATATTACTATAAAATGAGTTTTTTTTAGAATACTGACATCAGTATGCTTTGTGAAATCTCTGATAATTTTACATAGTATTTTTTGGGCTACAGTTATCATTATTCTTAGTTATATCATTAAACGTTTTGCTAATATCACCACATACATGTACATGAATCAGTATATTTATACTAGTATACTGATATCGCTACATGTACATGGTGTCACTAGACAATTGGCGTCATTTGTTATGGAACAAAGGGAGGCACGTACTGAATGCATTACGACGTCAGTTATTGATACTTTCCATTATCACTATGATGCTATTTTGGCCCAAAATACATTTTAAAACACCATCTATGCTATTTATTTTGATTTACAATTGAAGTGTTTAAACAGTAATTTTCCCAAAATAACATCATTTTTGTTATTTTGGATGCTGAATTCATGATGTGATAATTATAAGGTCGAATGACGTAAAAAATGCGTCGAATATGTTATATTTTGACGTAATATTGTGTAAATGTGACGTAATTACGAATGATATTTGACGTCATTTGGTATGGAAATATGAAGGCTCAAATAAGGGGCATTACGGCGTCAGTTTTTCACGTTTTTGGGATAATTGCGACCGGGTAGCCTGAGCAGGGTTAATAATTTGTTCATTATTAGATCGAATGGCCTAAAATTAACGTCACTAGTGTTTATTTTTCATGACATTATGAGGAAATGTGACGATAATTGCGACTGAAAATAGAACGACACAGTTTGAAGAAATAAGATCACTTTAAGGTCCTTTTCATTGTCAAAATGGCGTCATTTTTCATAACGTCAATTAACTTGTGAGGGGGTTAGGGTTGCCAAATTCAGGCATTAATGAATTAAAACAAGGGAGGGGAAGGGTGTGAGACCTATTATTTCTCTTCAATGATTGGCTGCGTTACTAAAGAGTATATTAGAGCTAAATGTAAGTGCAGACTAAAATTTGCTCAAATGCAGATATGCTACAAATTCCATGTATTTCGGTTTATTGGGAAAGTTTCTAGATTGTCCAAACTGGCCGGTTCGGACCGAGTTTTCTTTAAACCGTTCCAGACCAAAGCCGAGCTTAACCCTAGATACCCATTTCGACCTTGAATTGAAGGCGGTTGTTTATACATGTAGTTATCAGTCGTTTTTAATTGCGATTTAATTTGGTAATGAAACGTTCTCGTATGACCCCAGAGAAGAGCTTTTCATTTCCGGGTTGCCTGAGAAATTAAACCTTGGACCCTAACCAACGATCAAATCTCAATAGGCAGTATCTCCAGATCTACAGTAGGTTTACAAAAAATAAAGCCCACACCATATCCATCGTTATTAGTATTTCTTCATTTTATGGCTTATATTATTATGATGGCGTTTTTCAAAAATAGAAATTGTATTCATTGCTGAAGGTACAGTATATTGTAAATTTTCAACCAAAAAAGAAACTTACTAAACATTGCAAACATTGAAATTACGTTAATTGCATTGTACATGTATTTCGAAAAGTATCGCTTAATTATTAGTTTTATAAACAAATTGTTTATAGTAAAGTAGACGAAACCCCATAATTTGTGATCTAATGCCCGTAACTCTCCCTTTGTTCTTAACTTTAGTAAAATTTAAAAATGCGAGGAAAATACACTTGACATCAGTTAATTATTCGCAAATTAATTATTGGAGATGTACATTTTCAACATAAAAAATCTTGTTAAATATTGCAAGGATATTGCGCTTGAAATTACGTTAATTACGTTGTATTTCAGAAAGTATCGCTTAATTATCATTTTTTATCAAACAAATTTTTTATAGGAATGCAAGGTAAATTTAATTTTCACAAAAAAATAATAAATAATCATAATAATAATGCCCGCAGCTCTCCCTTTGTTATTAAAGTTTGTAAAATAAAAAATGCGAGGGAAATACACTTGACATCAATTATTTTAGGTAATATCCCTTAATGATTATTTTTTTCTAAACAAATATTTTACTGCAATGAAAGCAAAAACTCATCATTTGCGATCTAGTGTTTTTTTAAATAATAATAGGTAATGATAATAATTGGGGTAGCATTCCCAAATAATACATTTTGGGTAAAAAAGCGATTAAATTATTCTCTGTGATCCAGTTTTGAAAAACAATCCTGTAGCATTTACTTTCGTTATGAACATTTCTGAAAAAACATTGCGAGGAAAATACTCTTTGCGATCAATTTTTTTAAAAAAACTTTAAACATACCTTTTAGTTATATTTTATTCTAAACAATTTATGCCAAAAATTAGAAGTAGCATTCATCAGTTGTGATAAATAAATCTTAAAATAACGTAAAGAACATTAAAACCGGTGTTATAAATCCTTGAAAAGTCCTTGCTTTTAGTTTTTACCTGACCAATTCCACGACCAAGTATTTTTAGGGGTCAGCCATTTTGTTTTTCCTCCAACCTCATAACGCACCCTAGCGTCCAGTCACGTCCACGCATCCTGATTCCGAACTGGATTAGTCTAATCGATTTATTAGTAGAACGGATTTACGCAAAATTAAGCTCGTCTCTGGCATCCTAAATTAAATTTCAAAAAAAGAAATAGTCCAAGCAGCGCGCCCATGCGTTACTATGCGCATGCGCCATGCTCACCAATTAGTCGCCATCTTTAATTGAAATTGGGCTTTAATTAATTATTCATCTCACGCCAGAGTCCGATGCACTTTTAGCGTTAAGCGTTAATAGAAGCCCCAGAGCGGAAACGGAAGTCAGCACGCTTACTGCGCAAGCTGTAACCGGATGCGCATTGAATTGATCATTATTTTTCTCCTGTTTTACTTAACCAATCTTGATCGTAATCCCAATTTGGAATTGAATTGAAAATTGTCATTTTATAGTTATGATTCTTCATAAATAAAGATGACGTCATTGCAATTCCTGAAAATGACGTAAATCTTTTGGGATATTGTTTTTGGCCAAAACGAAAAAATTACGTCATTTACAAGCTCGTTTTTTGTTATTAATTATTATAAACTGTTATCCGAAAATTGTTATAGCCAAAATAATATGACGTATTTTTAAGCTATAATTTTCCATAAAACCAATCCAGGATGTCATTCTTAAGCTGCCATTTTTCCATAAAACCAAACATGACATCAGTTTTGGATCATCATTTTTCCATAAAACCAAAAAAATTAAGTTATTTTTCTGGGCTATTATACATTATTTCATTTTCGCATGAAATACCAAATTTAGTAGTACACTTATTTAGCGTAATTTTTCATAAAACAAATAATTAACGTCATTGTTTTTTCGGTTTTTCTTAACGTTATTTCCAAAAATGCATGCTTGAAATCGGATGTTGTATGAAATTAGACTTTATGCAAATTCTGGAGTTTTCTTTTCTAACTATTGTTTGCAATGACGTCACTATTCAACTATGCATTTGCTGAAGATGACGTAGTTTTCGAGATGTGAAATTTGCTTTTTTTTAAAAAAATAAATAGCCAAGGGTCAGCTCTACCATCATTCCACAACCGAGCATGTAACCAGGCTGTAATCGTAATTTCAAGTTTCATAGCGTTGTTGTTAGGCCTAGTGATTTCGAATTTCAAGATATGGATAATTATGACCGTTAACCCTTTGATCGAGCCCAATTCCACTCTTGAACTGTAAACAATCGAAGTGAAGAGATGAGAAAGAAGTCTTAATGAAAGGCCCTCGGGTGACCTTCAAGGGGGGAGGTCGCGAGAGAAACGAGCATTTTAATCATTAAAAATGATTTAACGAACTGATAAACCTATTCGGAGCAAATGACAAACGAGGAGGAGGAGGAGGTCGTTTAGATTCGGGCTAACACTAACCATAAACTGGTGCCCAGTTGACCCTAGATCGCAAACCCCCGACCTCAACCCGAGCACCACCATTTATGGCAAGAAGTGCTTAAATCCAGGAGGTTAAAGGTCAATGGTTTATTGAAAAAAGACACAATGTATGCAATTATGTGGCCTTAAGTCATGTTATTAAGTACAGCCTGAGATTGATCTCAACCATACGTGAGGCCATTACATTTCGTTTTGTTTCCTATTTTGGAATGGACCGGACCGTTAAGTCATCCCGTTCCAAAAAGCAACGTCATGTATTGGTCGATGACCAGTTGCCCTGTTTCAAAAAATGACATCAAAGGACTACTAAATTTCGAAGCCGCGTCGTGTGGAAATGTGAAGTTATCCGACGTCATGTATTATGTAAATATTTCATCTGGTGTGAAAAAATAACGTCATTTAGCATGAAAGTAAGACGCATTATTTTGTAACATCATGGTATGGACATATGACGTAATTTAACATGGGAATAAGAAGCCATTTATTATGGAAACATGACCACATTTAAAATGGAAATTAATTAGATATCTATTAGTATGGAAATACATGTACATGTATGAGATAATTTATTATGCAAACGCAAGGTCATTTACAATGTAAATATAAAGTGAATTAGCATGAAAATAAGACGCCATATTATGTAAACATGTACATGTATAAATAGGACATTATTTAGCATGAAAATAAGGCGCAGTATTTTGTATAATAATATGTAAATCTATATAAATATGACGTCATTTAGTATGTAAATATTGTCATTTTGTATGGACCATATATATTATGGACAAATGGCGTCATTTAACATGGAAATAAAACGTCATTAATTATGGAAACATGAAAGTTTAAAATGGAAATTGATAATACATCAATTAGTACGGAAATTTGAGAGAATAATGTACACAATGTAAACGCAAGGTCATTTACTATGCAAATATAATCATTTTGTATGAAAATATGATGTCATTTAGTATGACCCTTACTATGGGATACGACGTCATTTAAGCCGGACATTAAGTCTTATTGCTTTTGATTTATCTATTTGATAGTTTTTTCTAATGATCAACTAGGCTATTGTTTTAAAATCACTTCTAATATCGTATTTCCTTGTTTTGAGTGTTTTTTTTTCTGGCTATTTTTCTTACATGGACAAAAATCATAATTTTAATATCCGGTTTTTTTGCGTCATGAGATTAAGTATGCTCGTAAGTAAGGTCCGGCACTTGACCATCAGCCTTGAGTGACAGAAATGGGAATTGAACATGACGTGATCATAAGGCACGGACAACTACCGATGAACACGAAAAATCGAGGCGCGACCCAACACTGACCACCGCTGACCGCCAATCCCGCTCTTCCTTAGAGCAAAAAAAAAAAATTAAGATGACCGATAATAAAGTTGCGAAGCAAGGAACCATGATATCAGTGGTCATCGCTCCTATTGGTCATTTCGCAATCACTATTTACTGGTATGTGCCTCCTGATGCCAATCTCCAGATAAGTGCATGGGCCATAGCACACCCAGAAACCCCCAAAAAGAATCCGATTAACCGAGGACCGAACCTCTTGACCTGTCCGGAATGTGCGTGAGTGATAATTTGGAATTATTGATCGTTATTTGGGGTAAAAATCAGCCGGATCAAATTTCGACGATGACCTGAGGTCTGACTTCTAAAGAAATGCAAGCATTTCATTGGACGTCAAATATTACTGACCCCCCTTGCATCCTGTGAAACTAGTCAATACGACCACCAATGCCTTTAACTGTACGTAAATATGGCGTCGTTTTACGTCAGTTTTGTGAGTGAGTGAACGTCATCATGTTCCATAACGCGACGTCACTCATTGGTCATTCTTTTCCAATTTTTTGACTAGTTGAAAACGTCAAGAAATGGCAGACACCGACCTCAAAATGACACTATTTTTATAAAAACAATTAACCACGTGTTAAACGTGTTAATTAATTAAACAGTTAACACGAAATTCAAACGTCCTAAATACATGTCAGTTATTCTAAATGTTAACGTCATTTTATGTGTAAATGAGACGTTGTTTCATGATGGACATTATGACGTCATATTTTGCTCCTTTTTTTCGTGTTCAAAATGACGTCACATTTCTGCAAATAACTTGACGTATCTAGGTTATTGAGATGTTGCCATGCTAGATCAGGGGATGTGATGGGGTTTCAGAAGGTGGACTTTTTAATATTTGTCCTTAATGGACATCCCCCCTACACCGTCCATCTGTCCCAGGCTGTTCAATTTGGTCAGATAGAGTTTTCATCGAGTCATCTTCCTGACTTAAATCTTGACCTGACTCCCCCCCCCTAGTGCATTCGTTATTGTGACGAATGTGTTTCGCTAATTTTCGGATGCCTGCAGCGCCTCCTACCCCTTGTCCACCCCCGTATAATGAGGATGCGACTGTGAGAAACAGGGAGGAAACAAGGGCAAGATTTTTCCCTTTGATGGGTCATTTTAATGCGATTTTTTTCCCCGTGGACGAATGTCGAGGCTACTGCAGGTACAATACTGAACAATGCGTTTTGTGGAGTATTGCCCCCACATGACTCCATTTACCCCCATTTTTGGGCCATTCATAAAAAATGCCTCATGGGTGAGCAACAGCAGCTACATTTCCTGTCCCGACTAAATCTAAAACTTTCTCCCAAAGATGGCTGCTTTTTTGCACCGTCCCCTGTAGGCCTATGTGCCTGTGTCACAGTTTTTTTATATTATTATTTTAGGTTTTTTTATATCGAATTAGAAACACAATAAGTGAGCTTGTTCCGACTGGGAACAATTATTGCGTTTATTATAAGCTGGATTTCGTTGGTCCAATTGCACGGAAGTCATGCCAGTTTGTTGTTGTAGTTATTATTATTATTATTATTTTTAAAAAATGCGTATTTTGGGCGATTTGTCCTAGACATGTAATGGAAAATGTTTTAGGATTTAATATTTTCTTCAGAAAATGGCTGTTTAGGGCGACCCAAAAGGATGCCCACCATTCAAGATGACACATTTTTGCTTCAAATACTTATTATAATTGTTAAATTTATTTTGCCCAGTGTAGAGTTGGTTGTCCACCAGTTTATTTCTAAAAAATTTGAATAAATTTGCAAAATCAAAATTGGAACTACGAAAACGGATTTTTCCCCTCTATCTCAAACCTTTGAATATGGGCATCGGAGGTTGCATAACGATTTTTCAAGTTTATTCCATTTTTTTAAACAAATAAAAGGGACATTTTCAAATTATAAAAAAATACCTCAGACCCTAGTGGACGACCATTTCTACAATGGTTGAAATTTAATTTAGCAATTATACAATATGCATAAGTTTTTGAAGCAAAAATGTGTGATTTTTTTTGTTTGCATGTTGGGCATCATTTTGGGCTCACCTTAATTAACATAAAATGTTCCTTTTTTATCTAAAAAAAATTCCCCTAAAATTCGCACGTTGCATCAGTCCTGTGGCAAAGTTGTCGTGTCAACTTAAAGATGGCGCTACTTCCGGAATGTCAACATGATTGACCGAGCGTTGGTCCTAATCAAACCAGTGCAAATAATAAATCATTGAAATTTTGAGCAAATACAGCGTACTTTAGCGATAAGTACGTAATGTAGGTCCCTAAGTGCAAACAAGGGCAACAATGCGACTTGCATCGATTGTCCAAAAAACAATAATGGAAAGTGTATTAAAATTCAAACCTCTGTTTGGTTCCGCGATAATGTCGACATTGGTTTTGTTTGCCATTTTCAGGTACGATTTTCAAATAGTGCCGTATCATTGGGTCATCTTTGTAGCCATGACATCAGGGTGAAATTTTCGGGCCTATTCAATGTTCAAAGTAGGCTAAGCCCCAGTTCTTGGCCTTTAAGCCTCACTTAGCTAAGTGCTGGTTGCCTCAAGTAGAGCGGTTCGCCGTGATCCTGCCATTTTATCCCAATTCTTTTTTTATTTTGGTATTTTGGATCAAGTATTTCTTAAAATGCCCTCCCCTTCCTTTGCCCACTCACCATTGTTACCTCTGGCTCAGGTCCGAATTGCAGCTTAAATCTTTTTGTAAAAGTTTGTAAATGTGCTCAAGAAATGTTAATTAACTAGCATTAACTTGATGAAAAGGACGTTTCTATGCCATGTAGGGTTCCCACTGATCTGGAAAACCTGAAATTGTCAGGGATGTAGGAACAACCTGGAAAAGTCAGTTAACATGTTAAATTTTCATGCAAAAGTCAGGGACATTTTCATATCCATGTATATGAAATACATAGCTTTGTTTAAGATACTGTTCAAAAGAGGTCTATCTAGTAACACCTATGCAATAAAAGTGTATTTTAATAGGGATTTTTAACTTTTGCAATGTTGAATACAAATATCAGCAGTTGATACATTTTGTTTTTATTATATTCTGTACTTTTTTTTTATAAACTCAGGGAAATTTCTCCAAATCCTATATATTGCTATGTGGTAATTTGACATAATTTAATATGAAAATAACACAGCCAGGGACATTATGACATCAGTTTTTTATGTTTATTACTTTTGTTATTATTGTAAAAAATGTGTAAGGAGGGATGGGGGGATGTGGAGTTCAAAATTAGACTTTTTATATAGAATGACGTAGTTTTTAAAATTTAGCCATTGTACGGACAAACGTTTTAATTTATGATCGTCTCCAGGAATGCGAGGTGCAAGAATGTTGTCGTTGCCATCTGAAAAATAGGATTATAATGATTCTGATATCGTGACTTTTAAGGAATAATGCACGTCGCAATTGTTAAGCCTAAGAAGGAGTAGGAGGATTATGGGAAATGGGTGCCTGTTGTGCTCCCTCTAGGGGTGCATGCCAAACCATACGTTTTACCGGCGTGTGAACTCAACCAAACATGAAACTCAATTATGGTGATTATCTCCGGTAGGTGCCGTTCTGGCAGCACAAACGCCCTCCTCCTCCTTCTCCCCCCCTTACCCTAGTGCTACCCTAAATGCTTCTGCTGCTGTCTGGCTCAGCTGTCGGCTTACTGTCTTCAGAAATACTAGCAATAATGAACAGCAAGGGTTAAATACTTCTGTTATCGTTACATAATACATCATAACGATCTGTTAGGAAAACGTCAACAGGTTACACCAACAAACGTTAAGCAAACAGCACGGGTAAAAAATTTAGTTAACTAATTTAAAGTAATTAACTACAGTCGAACCTCGATAACTCAAAGTCCCAGGGGACCCCCAAAAATATTTGACTTATCCGAAGTTTGACTTATCC
>JAQIXS010001140.1:0-33359 GCA_034700785.1 Rossiulus vilnensis | reverse complement strand
TCGGGACTTGATTAAAAGTTCGAGTTAGCGGATTATTCGACTTATAGGAAGTCGAGTTATCGAGGTTCGACTGTAGATTGCAAAGCTTTCTCCAGCGAGCATGAACTTCTCCACCTATGAATCAAGCGTTTTGTAATGTTTTAATCTTTAAGCTAGCATATTTCATTAAAAGTGCATTCGTTTTTACAGCCATCCTCTACCAAGTTGATTTTTATATACAGGTAGATATATCCTGTTGTGGTTAGCCTCACTATTTCACATAGTCCAATGATTAATAACCCCTTGGTGTTTTTTCAAGTAAATGTGCTTCACAATTTCGCCATTGTGTAAACATCTGAGCAAACATGTCCGAATGCAAGCATAAATGGGGGTATGCAATCGGGTTCACAATACACATGGCAATTTTAATAAGTTTAATTAAATTGTTTTACTATTATTCTCTTGATTACCTGCCATGTCCATTATTCTTCCAAATCCTGCAAAAGCATTTTGGCGTTTCCCATTATCTCTATAATCTGCTCTTGATATGTCATATAAAAATGGTTGCTTATGCACTAAATTAATAATACCTTCTTCAATCTCAATTAGTTTATAGTGCACATGTGATGCACTGCAATTTTATTGGCTGAAATGTTTTGTTTTCTCGGAGAAAAGCACAAAAAAACTTTTCTAATTGGCTAGACGCATGCAATGTAAGACCACAAGTTGAGCTCTATGGTCTATGTTTAACAAGAGTAGCTAAAGCATTAACCAATGAGAAATATTCAGCTTATTGGTTAGTTTTCTGGATTGATCCCGCATGGAAAAAGTCACACCCACGGCAAGTAAAAGCCTCTAACATGGCTGCCAGCAACAACCATATGGGAACGAGTGGCAGCAAAGCGATTAAAGATTTTAACATTTTGGAAGACTTGTGAGTAACTGAAAGTGAATAAACAAAAAATTGGTGGTGTACATCTTGTTCGTGAAAAGGATTCACGTTGTGGAAGTTCCCTGCACAGTAAGTCTCATGAAATTATGCAAAAAAGTCGAAAATGGCTGTCAGCAACAACCACATAAGAACAAGTCACAGTTAAGGACAGGAAAGATTAATCGCGGGACTGGCTCTTTCCTTTTATTGGTCCATTTGAATTTCCTTGCTACTCTTGTTATACATAAACCATAGTCAAACCTCAAAAATGGCGTCGTTTGAGTGCACGAGGGCGGAGTTTCACCACATGTAGGCGGGACTAAATCACTGCATTCAGCTGAACTTAGTCACTTCCTCGTAGCATTACACTTTCGTACTTACTCACGTGGTTACCATTGGTTTCCTGCCTGCCCTGTATTCGATTGACAAACTATTCGATAATAAATTGCTAGCCGAATAATTTCATAACATCATAAATTACTGTATTTACTCAAATATAATATGCACTTTCTTATACAAAACTTATGGTACAAAATAAGATGCAATCTGGTACAGTGCAAAATGTAATTTAGAATGTCGTGTTATGTGTGTTTTTGATAAAAATGGAGGAAAAAGACCAGCATTGTACACCTTTTTTTGCTGTATTTCTGATGTGTCCATGCATTTTTTAAATGTTTGGTTGAAACGCAATCAATTGTTTTCCCATAGGGAGATTTCACGCCAAAAAAACCCTTGCACACGGCCCTGTTTGCTTTACTGATACTTACTGTTTCTCCCTTGTCTATCTGCACATTTTTAATGGTGGAACGTTTTTTACTATATTTCATGAATAGTCAGGTATTGACTACTACAAACGATGCGATAAATTGATTAATAGCCTTATTTACATTTAATTGTAAATTGATAGCTTACCTGGAAATATTTTTTGGGGGTAAAATTTTGATGTTATGAACCATGTGGCTCAAAGATTACATTTGTACAATTGGCTGACTCTTGTTGCTTCCTTTTTCGACTGAATTTGAAAGTTGACTTTCAAATCATTTTCTACCTTTGCTTAATGTGGCCATGTGATGGGGTGGGGATGTAATCCATCAACCCAATATTATTCAGTGATTGTCGATAAGCACATTTTTTGCTTAAAAACGTATTATCATTACTTAATTTATTTTTCCTAATGTAGAATTAGTCGTCCACTATGGTTCCAGCTTCGCTTGGTACTGCTCTGGAATCAAATGGCTGTTGAAATAAATCTGTTAGAAAAAGTTATTTCACTAGATAATTCTTGTAGAACTCTAGGGGGGTCTCACAAGATTTTGTTGTTCAAAATGTATTAGGATATAATTTGCAAAGGGGCCCCGAGATTTCGACAGCCTAAGGGCCTCTACATGGGTTAATCCGGCACTGTTAGTAAGGATTGTGAGATCAGAGTCCTGGTCAAATTTTTCACAACATAGCTTTTAACTCCACCCCAGTCTGCATTGTTAAATTGCAAAACCATGTGTTTCGGCCAAGAATTTACTTGGAGCTCAAATGAAAAGTCTGAAACTACCAGTTGACCATGGTCATCTATACCTGTGTCCACATTCAAGTCTATTGCTAATAACAAGCTCAAGACTACTGTAGCCTCTTGTGGGGTATTTGTTTAATTGCTTTAGAGAAACGTCGGCCAACAAAACGACAAATGTCTGGGAGCTAGCAGGATAGGGAGTGGATGGCATATGAGCATAATTATCCTAATTAATTCCTAGGAAAATAAAATCACCCTCAACAAAAATAATGGGTTCTTTACTTTTAAGGTGAACTAATTGAAGATCACGAATAAACTCATCAATGTGGCCTGGGAGGTCATTAGGTCTGTAGTATGAAAATATGAATGTTTGTCATTGTTTAACGTCATGCTGCAAATCACAAGCTTACAGTCAGTTTCAAGCTGTTTCTCGTTTCAAATTTACATTGTTCGAATGGGCTTGAAAATATCATCTTAGCCATCTAATCTGTCCTTTCGATGCACAGTTAAATTACTGGGGAAAAATTTCCCAGAACAATGTTCTGGAATAAGCCAAGATCGACATTTTATGGGTTTATTTTTATACATTGGCAATTTAGAATTACAATATTTAACGATTTGATTCTGCTGATTCGAAGCAATTTGAACAACTCCCCCATTTCTCTGACTAATCCTACCCAAGTCTGCAATGTGGCTGAGGCCTCATGCAGGAAATACCTCCCAGGATCCCAAAGGAGTTCCTGGGTGGAATTGGCTAGCACAACATGCTCCTGGTGGTAAATAAAGGATTTCTTTTGGGCATACCGCAGCATAGAACAGTCAGGAAGCCACCTGTGGAACTTCAGGAGTATAGACGAAATCACAGTTCCTGCACCTGACCTTTTCTTAAGAATTTCTCTAATCAGATGACAAAAGCACTTGGCAACACCCTTGGGAGTATCCAATAGCATGTTATTTGGTCTTGTGTGCACCACCATTACCGATGTTGGGCTGGCTTTTGGCAGACCAGCCCTCAATCTCGTGGTAAGGTGCTTAACCTATATGCCAGGATAGAATACGTGGTCGCCCTTTCATGCCCACTGACTCGAACTCCACACACAATAGTCACCAAGAAGGTGGAACTCTTGGGAATTGACCGGCTGCTGGGCAATGTTTGATGCCTGTTGGGGTTGTTGCCCATCTCCTTTCAGAACATCAAACCGGCTACACACCGTAACTCCAGGGGCGCTAGCGTACACAGTCTGACACATCCCAACAGGCCGCCTAGACCTGCCTCTGCTCACCTTTTTCCATTCTGGCTCCTCTTGGACAGCCACTGACTGGGTTGACTGTCAAGAAAACGAACAATCAACCTCCATCACGTCAGATAACCGGACCTTCTGGCTAACAGCATCTACCACTCTGGGACAGAAATTCAAGTGGCGCTGGAGAGGCTACTGCAATGCGTTGACCTCCCCCTCAGATAGGCAATCTCCTCAGCTGCCTTGGCAGAACTGGTTGCAGCCACCTTCGGCGTGACTTTGGTGAGAGGCATAACTGAAATACTAATGATTATTCTAAAACTAGCTTTTAAAACAAAGACCTGGTTGTACCACTGTGTGTCCCTTGAAAAGCCGTAAATTTTGATGCGAAAACCTTTATTCACGAACAAAATTTAAACGTATTGACTGAAATCTGTATCTTATTATAAGATCTACATTGCTTCAACAGTAATTATTTGTAACAATATAATAGAATTAGAAGTGGAAGAAAAGCTGAAAACTGTTCCAAATGCAAATATGTTTTTTGGAATTCTGAGATGCAAATTAACTGCACAATGGTTGTTGCAGACATAAGAAAACTGATGGTAAAGGGTCAATCTGTAGAGGAGTAAACGTTTTATTAAGGTGTGATTATGAACTACCATTAAACATAAAACCTTGAGAACTTACCTGAGGAAATTAAATATTCCAATTAATCGCTATTTTGCTGCGCAAAATTATCCAGTTTCTTCCTTTGTAAACTATCCAGAATAACTTTCTATTTGCATTGACGATTTCGATTATTTCTGCTTCTTGGTATTTCACCAAATCACTATTGTCATCCTGTTGACTGGCCTAAGGGTAACATAAGAATAATGCAGGTGACGGCAGTTCCAACTATGGAAACCTGAATGCTGGAATATAGCAGGGCATTTAGCTGCTTCCAGGAAATTAAATTCACATCAGCTTGCAGACGGCTGCCTAGGGCACAGCCTGGAGGAACTGAACTAGTTAAACGGCACCCCTGGACCTCCAAGGTTGGTCCTGATCGGCATTTTCTGACCGAATCGGTTCAGGCCTATTATCTCGTCTACCAATACATCGTCCAGCTTGAGCAAGCGGCGGAACATAATTAATAGAGGTATCTAGTCGCCTGTTACATCAAGCGGCAGAATGTCCAAATTTGGAACAAATTTGGCATCGTACTTGACTAAAGTTCATACGAGATCTGGCTAAACATATTTCTGGTGTCGTAGCAACCACTGCTGCAGAGACCTGAGGTTGATTAACTTTAATTTTTTGTTTTTTTGTCTCTAATGCAGCAGTCAACACCTGTGCAACTTGACCAAGTATCAAGGTGTTGGATGGAGCAGGGAACACCTACTGTCGCATATCCCAGTCTTTATTTAAAATATATACCAATAAAGAGTAAAGAAAAGTCAAGCCGAAAACAACAACCATTCTAGTCATCCGGCAAACCAGAAATGACATGTTTCATCTTGTCCAATTCCCCCAAGTCATGTCACAATTTAATTTTATTAAAAAATGTCTGCAAGACTTGGGAGTTTGGCAAATAATTTCTGCTCAGCAGATGCATTATCCCATAAATTTGGATAAGCCTTGCATTAGTGTTGTTTCAGGGGTCCCCATTCAGTAATGTAAGACATGACAGCATGCCAACACAGAGTCGAACCAGTCAAATCGCAATAATGCACACCGATCAAATCTGTGACGTATTTTGCGTATGGCAGGTCAAATGAGTTCGAATTAGCCCCGTCACATGGACTCACTCCCACCAATATATAAAGTAATATATTTTAATAATGGATTCTTAATTGATCACAAAGTGAACCCGAGCATGAAGGGCACTTAATGTTCAAAGGTGCACAACATCAACAATCAATTTCAAAGCACACATATTCGCATAATTCTTTTGTCATGGTCAATGAACTAATTGCAACATAAGGAAATATAAAAAGACATGAATAACTCTATATTATGAAATTGGTTATAAACCAATGTAGTAAGTAGCATGAGTGTAATCAACTAGGCCTAAACCCGAATGTAATGACCAAAAAGAATAAGCCATAAATATTATTCATCAAACTTCCAGGCAAGGTATATAGTGTGAATAAAAGCACTTACATAATAATATCAGCACAACCCCACAATAGCAAATGAATCACAGCATGGTGAGAAGAGGACAAGTTGCTTGGCCAAGCAGGAAATCCCTTCTAATTTGCTTTTGGAACAACACTCACCACATCAGCTTGACCTACCAGCAGCGTTTGCAACTATCAATTAACTTTTTCCCTCCTGGATTGGAATTGCAATTCTATAAGATTCTTTGACTTTCTAAGGAATGCCAATTGGGATTAAGTTGTAGTCGAAATGTAAGGGTAAACAAGTTCAGCTATCGATATGTTCCATTAGTGCATTTCAGGCATGGCCTTCTGACACTCTTCCAAGGTAAAAGGTCACATAAGCACTCCCCTCGATTGAAATGGCGTCCTGACACTCCCCCTGAAGGATCGACTACCCGTCCGGTTGTACAGGTAACTCAAAAGCGGAGTATGTAAGTGGCCTCCGGCCCAAAATCACAGAAAAAAACAACTTAACATTTCCGATGGCCTAGGGCCCAAACAATAGTATATCTACCGTGGTAGCCAATCCTTAGAGGAGTACTTCCGCGGCAGGGGTTCTGGAACCTGTAGGATGTTACAGCCGTCGGGTGCAATGATGTTCTGTGGTGGCACATACCACAGTAGATTGAGGAGCCAACAGACCTCACGGGCTGGCTCCACGGGTTGACTTGCTTCCCACTCTTTTTGTCGCCGGTCAGCTGAACGTAGGCGTTGGACCATACGATTAAAGGTCCGGCCCGCCGCTGTGGCTCGAATGCCCCAGTTCCGGCATCTTAGTTTCCGTTCAGCGGCGGTTTCAGGTGCATAGCGCGTCTACTGCGGCTCCCAAACGTCCCATCTTGGTGGGTCCGGCTGTTTTAGCAGGTGCGGTGATTGTTTTAGCCCGTGCACGAGGTCTTTCCTTGTCCCGCTGCACCGACAGAGGTACGCGGGGCACGGCTTTTACAGTTCCGACTAGCTTAGCCGGGCCGGTGGTTACCTCACTGTCCCGGGCTGTCTCTGCTGGAGTGGCTTCTATGGTCAGGGTAGTTTTGCCGACGACAGTGGTAACTGGCTTGGGTTGATCATCTGACGGCGCTGATGCCTGATTAGTGTCGAGCCCAGCGGTTGGCCGGCCTCTCCAGGCTTGCCGTTGTTTGTCCACATAGTGTCAATGCTCCAATAGCTTCAGGCCACGCCACCAGGGGCCCGTGGGTGTAACTGCCGGTTTTGGTTGCAATGGAGGTGTGGGAATCAAATCCGGACCTTGCCACGGATCCAAAGAGGGTCCCTGGGGCGTCAGGGGTTCCTGGTTACGGCCTTCTCTGGTTCCGGCGTCCACCGGTACGTCCACTTCCACCAGAATTTCCTCATTTGTGGCTATGGGTCCGCTTTGTCTAGTGCGTGTCCACGGTTGTACATGGGAGTCCGACATTACGTGTGATGCGGTAAACAGCTGGACTTCCCTCCCAAACAGCAGAGCGTATGGGGAAGCACCTAAGGATTCTTGGCAGCCTTGATTATAGGCCCCACGGCGGTAAGAAGACATAGTAGCCAATATCCACCCTGATGTAAGGTTTGGCCCATCACCCGCAAGGATGTTTGAATGGTTTGGATTGTTCGCTCCGCCAGTCCATCTCCTTGTTCATGGTAGGGGGTGGAACATCTATGCTGCACCCCGTACCCTTCCAGGAACCTCTTGGCATGCCGGCTGGTCTGCAGGGTGCCGCTGTCGGTAATTAAATGGGTAGGTACCCCATATTGGTCAAACAGTAGGGTTAAGAAATGTTCGATGGCTTGCCAATCTGCACGTTTTCATGGGACGACCATGCAATAGCGGGTGGCCTAGTCGACCGCTTGGACAGCATACGTAAATTCCTGGGCAGCTGGTAAAGGCCCCATGGAATCTAACCCCCATTTGTCAAGGGGTAGTCCGACAGTGACGGGTTCCAGCATGCCAGCCGGCGCTTATCAGAGCATTTTCTGTTGCTGATATACTGCGCACGACGCCAGGTAGGTGCCCACATCGGCCCTAACTTTGGGCCAATGATAGGCCTGGATGACCAGCGCAAGGGTTTTCGTAAAACCAAAATGGCCGGCTAATGGGTTGTCATGACAGGCAAGTAGAACTTCATTGCGGAGTTGCGTCGGGACAACAGTTAAGAGTCGCCGATTCGACACCGGTACATAGAAGTACAATACGCCGCCCAACAGGACATATCCCCACCCATTCGAGGGTTGTCCTGGCGGGGGGTGCAAAGCGAGGACCTCAGGGTCCTTGGCTTGTTCTGCTTGCATATCATACCCTCTCAGATTATAAACTAATGCCACATCCTCCAGAGCACATAGGGGTGGGTCGTCCACGGGGTAGCGGCTCAGGCAATCCGCCTTGTGCAGATGGCCCTTCCGGTATCGCACCGTGTAGGTGAATTCCTCCAACCGCGCTGCCTGCCAGCCCAGGCGGTTGGAGGGATTCTTTAATTGCTTAAGGTAACATAAGGCATGGTGGTCCGTGACGACGGTAAAGGGCTTAAGAAAGAGATAGTGGCGGAATTTCTCTGCAGCCCAAACAATCGCCAGAGCCTCCAGCTCAGTTTCCGTATAGCGGGACTCGGCCGACAGCAGGGCGTGGCAAGCATAGGCCAGCACTATTCTGTCGACCTTCCCCATGGTATAATACGGCCCCGAGCCCCATTGTAGAGTCATCAGTGTGTAGGGAAATGGGGGCGTCAGGGTCAAACATGGCTAGTACAGGAGCGCTGCACAGGGCATCCTTCAGGCGTTGCAAGGCTCGCTCACAAGCGGGGTCCCAAAGCCAGGTTACCGTATCACGGGTTAATTCGATTAGTGGCTGTGCGACGGAAGGCAATTGCTATACCACTGGGCTGCGTCGCCTGTCAGCTTGCCTCGTAAATAGGCCACCATCTCGGCCCGGGTATAACCGTCAGCGTCGGCCACGGCCTGGAAATTCTCCAGGAAGAGCACCACGTCCCTGGAGCCGTCGAAGGATGGAAAGCGATCGCAACGATCCCGCACGACCAGTGCGACGAACGGCGCCGGTGCTGCCGCGGGTTCCACCGGAAGAGGGTCCAGCGCCGGTCTCGCACCCGGGTCCGGAGTTTCTGCGCGATCGTTCAGTCGCGCCGACAATGCTGCTACCTGGGCGGTCAAAGCCGCCACAGCTCGTCGCAGGTCTCCGTCCCCCACCGAGCTCACAGGAAGGGACGGTGGTACGGGCGGTACTGTCACCATTTCATCGTCGTTGTCTGCCACGGCGTCAGCTGGGCTCTCCAATGGCCGGGCCCTTTCGCTCTCCTGAATTTGTCGCCTCGCGACGACCAAACTCGCCGGCAGTAGTACTAAAATGGACTTGTGACAAGGGCGTTTCCTCCGAGGAGAAGTCGGCTCTTGGGCCGGGCATCAATGTCTTCGGTGTTTGCGGTCGCATCATCGGAGGGGTGACCTCCTGCAGTTCTTCCGCGGCGTCCGCAGCGACGGCCGTCGATCATGTAACGGCTTGATTAATCGCCGGTACCCGTGACATGACGTCTTACAACTCCCACAAGAAAGTTCTCGACTCACACACTCCGCCCCATGGTGGGGTATCGGAATCCTCCGCAGTCCTACAAGCGGAGGGCGGTACCCCGCACCTCCACCATGTTAGCGTTTGCTACGAAGTGAATCACTCTACGTCCAGAGATTCTTTCTTTGCAACACTTTTTCATCCGCGTAGATTCCACAGATTACAAAAATTTTGTTAACCGCGGATGCGACTGGGTCCGCGGAGAGAGGCTTGACTTCAGCCAAATTCGGCTCCCAGGCCCAACACAATAAAAGTTTAACAAGAAACTTGTAGTTTGGGTACTTTCCCAAGATAAAGGCTCCGAGCAACTTTTAGACCGGGTAGTAGTCGTTCCTTCTCGCAAAAGAGGTCCGAGCCAGTCTGTCCCAGGGTCAGAAATCTCCTTCCCAGGTACCCACGTGTCGCCGCCAGGGGAAACATTCCACCTGCATTCCTTAAATTCTCGCAGGCCACTCGAGTCACCCTGACACACTGAATAAATTCTATTTTACTGAGTAAACTCCATTAAAGTGCAATGATTCTGTAGTTTTTATGCACTTTATTGACCAGAAAACTCCCGTTCCTCAACCTTAGGTCGCTTTCGGCCAACCTTATTTAAAGGGTGCCAAACCATAACTTATCAAGCGTTAAAAATGAACTTTTTCAGGAAAGGCAAAAAACTATAGTTTTCATTAGATAGCACTAATGTAATTTCGTTTAAATGACAACAAGTCCAGACGGTATACACCTATAACGCTTAATCGCGAAATTACGAAAATTTCGACAAAAACAATTTGTTTCACTAACAGTCATATGCGCCACACGTATGACGCCGCATTTTGAAGTTGGAAACATCCTCTTTTTTTGTGGCAAGTAAGACAGCACCACAATGATGTCTAGGTTTTAAAACCCACTTATGAAATGGAGGAAAGGAAAAGTGATTCGCATGTTTAGGGGGTTTGATGAAAATTGCAACAAGTTTTGGCCGTTTCCATGGTCATTGTTGTATTTTATTCCAGGAGGGGGAGGAGGGAAGGATTTCACCCTCAAGGATGTGCCAGTTACTGTAGCAGATGGGGAATGGCCCCTGCAATGTTTTGAACTGGAAAAAAACACGTATTTTGGTGGGCCTGGTGCTTAAGACCTCATGGTTTGTAACCCTTCATTTTAGACCCGAATATTTTAAATTTCAGAAAAATTCTCAAGAATACAAAGATGCTGTACACCTCTGGGAGCTGTTCTCCTCCAGCAAACAACAGCTGCTGTCGACTAGTGCTGGCAGCGTGAAAGAGGACTCTGACAATGACATGGCAGACAGTTCGAACGACACCTTTCACGAGGTAAGCTGCGATCGTTATATTGTTTTTTCGTCCTTCTTTTATGAAACAGTTTTTTTTTATGAAATTAAAAGGTTTAAGAGGTTCTACCACATGTACAAATCCTTTGGCCTTTTTTTTGAGGTTGTTCCTGAATAAACCGCTAACTTTTTCTCATTTTTTCTGTCCTATTCTTGGATTTTTTAATTGAATTTAAAACCTACCATCGGCAATGAGCCAAAAAAGCCCCACTTAGTGTGTGATATCATGCTTTTTCGAGTGTGGAAGAAAAAAAAATGAGAACGATCGATTCATTGGGGAAGTCTTCAAAAAATGCCCTTTTCATTTCTACATGTGATGTAGACCCTCTTAATTTGGGCGAACAGTTTAAACTGACCCACGCCAATTATTGGGGATGTGCTACGCTCTTCAGCAGTTCCTCAAACTTTAACTTTGGTACCTGGAATAACTCTTTACTATATTGCATAACGAATCCACCAAGATATTCAAGGCGACACCACTGCAACCAGGGCCTGTCCTGCAGGAAATGGCTGCCATGAAAGTGCAGTATTGCAAATTGCACTATCGTCATAAATAATTTCCATACCATAAAATACAATAATTAATTGCAAAAAAGCTTTAAAAATGCAATGGAACTTGAAATGTTGATAACTGATGTTGTTATTTTGGCTTCTTATAAAATAGATTAGGAAAATATCGGAAGTACTTCCACGAACTGCAGATTGATACCCAATGTCCGACTCCTATTGAAATGCTTCTTGTTATGAAAATCATTTAAATGTGAAAAAAGCGTTTGAAAATGAAACCATTGGCTTAATCGGTTAATGATTGCTACCAGAATTCGAATTTGCAAGAAAAATTAAATAAAATAAAATAATAGAAATACTAACACGTTTTTGCTTCAAATGGTGCCCGCGATTCTGAATTTCATCAGGTGCCTAAAATTGCCTAAATTCAGTTAATTGGAAAATAAATATTGGCAATCGTATAGCATTAAAAAAGACGAAGTTTTCATAAAGTAGATAGGGAAAAACACGCATGTTGTTTGTCATTATCTTCTGCAAATATTGTTACTTTATTTTTTAAATTTGTTGAATTTTTTTATGCACAAATCCACAACTATTTTGTTATTATGTAATTACCTTTATGTAAAGATTCTTCTGCACCTGATGAAGTCCAGAATCGTAGGCGAAAATTAAATTAGCACAATCTGATCGAGGACTAATTTACCACAAAATCTTGTTATAATTGCTACTTTTTCCCGTATAGGATTGGAAGTCCACTAGGGTTGCATTGATTTTTATATTTTGAAAACGCCCCGTTTATTTATAAAAAAATTATATCAACTTTTATGAGACCATTATGATACCTCCGGAAATGGTATATGTGGGGAAAACGCCAAATGATTAAAATGCCTAAAGTAAGAAAGCCGAATGCGAGGCGTACTGTTGCATAAAATAACGTGGAGAAATTTGCGTATATCGAACTTGAATTTTGATTGAACACAAATAAATAGATTTGAATATGGTTGTCATAAATTAATAATAACATATTCATTAAATAAGAAACATTTCAAAAACTTGAAGTTCTTCTTACGTTTTTTGACGTTTATTAGAACTAGAATTTTGATTTTTTTTAAAAATAAAACGAATAAATGGATTAGAATTATCTTCAGTCGGTTTCTTACAAATTTCCTTGCAAGTGTTTTTAAAAATATTATTAAAGGAACGACGTAGGCAATTTTTTTTTTACAAAAACGAAATCAAAGGAACGCCATATAGGCGAATTTTATTTACAAAATCTGGATGCTGGTGTATTTAGACTTTATTTTCGTTGTTTACCTTTTGTCATTTTGACTTATTGTCCTTTTGAAGTTCGGCGTTTTTAACTTCGGCATTGTCACCTTTTGGCGTTTACACCGTTAGGCGAATTTATGTTGCACCATTTGTCTTCGGCATTTTCGCCTAAAACCCCGGAAATAGGTGCTTCCCTGTGGTGCAGCTTCCCTTCAGAGTTAGCATAACTTCGAAGTTTAGTCGTTTTCTAATTATTTCAAAACTTTTAAAATTACTAAAAAAAAATTAAATAACGCAGAAACGTGGACTACACGGGGAAAGCTAAATCCAGCAATTATAACAAGCATTTGAAGTAAAACATGTGTGAAAAATGAGTCGTTCCTTTACTAAAGGTCGACCGTTTTGGAAATTTGGAGAAATTTATGTTCGGTTATGACGAATGAATACTAGGGCAATTTTTGAAACTGTACATTTATGGCAGAAATTTACTGTTGGGTGATCAACTAAACAGAGGCGTTTGTATCGTCACCAAGACGCTCTTGCTAGCGTAGTGTTTAGTGTTTTAGCAACCTGAGTGTGATGTGCGGGAGTGCCGTTGCTATGGTACTATTAGTACTGTCGATCGGTACGGTTTTTTAGGTGAAAACGCCTAACACAATAGGCCGAATGTAAATTTGCCGAAATTAAAAAAGACCGAAGTAAAAAAGACGAAGGATAAAACGGAGAAAATAAAAAACAAAAACGTGTACTAAATCCACTAGGATCCAGTTTTTGTGAAAATTTCGCCTGCATATGGGCGCTACTTTGTTTAAATTTTTGTAAAGAAACTCGGTATTTTTTTAAAAAACAATTGCCTACATCGTTCCTTTAATAACATTTCTAAGTATGCAAGGAAAGAAATTTGAAATGGATAAATGCATAAGCAAAATTCTAAAAAGGAACTTTGTTCAAGAATTGGTTTTTGAAATCGAAATTCTAGTTTGAATTGACGTCAAGAAACATTATAAACTGTAAAACACGTCAGCTTTTTGAAACGGTTATTATTTGGCGAAATTTTCTTGTCAATTTGTGAGAAAAGAAAATTCAGATTGATTTTTTTTCTTTTTATTGATTTACCCCCGATCGAAATTCAAGTTCGACACGAAGTTGTATTAATTTAGAAAAAAGTTCGATCTATGCCGATTTGACCATTCGGCTATATTGCAATTGGGCATTTTTGTATTCGGCGTTTTGCATTCGGCAAGTTCTATGCGATTTTATCCCATTTTATCCCCCTTGTCATCAATTCGGCCCTTGGTTCGAAACAAGTTCTTTAAACGTGCAGCCCTTGTAAGTGTGGCTCTCAATGGAAAATCATGTGATGTAGGTCTTTGGTACGTCAGATGACCTTGAAAATCCAAACATCCATTTGGCACATTCATCTCAGCTCATATGTCGTCGATTCTGGTGCATGCAGTTTTCATTTTGGAAGTAGATTTATGTGCCGAAGCCTCATTGTCTTGTTTTTATATTTTTACATGTCCATATAGTTTTTGCTGGCTGCATCACGTGCTGTCATAGCTGCATGGCCTGCTAACTTTCGGCCAAATCGAGAAGCGTGCTTGTTATGCTCTGTTTTTTTTTAAGGTTTTTTAAGGTTGAGCAAAAAAAATGTCCACCGTGTAGAGTGACTTACTACTCCAGATTTTTGCTTCATATGCTTATTGTAACCCTTTCATGGCCGGCATTCTCATCGTATCCAGAAAGTAATATTTTATTAGCTTATTTTATTAAGTATAATATAAGATTACTCTATGCAAAATGTTATTGAAATCAGTAAAAAACTATGTTAAAGGTCCTGTGGAGACCCCTTTTTGGCCCTTTATTGTTAGGAAATATGTTTGATTAGGCTATCATTATTCGTATGATGTAGGCAAACACTTAAGCATAATTGCGACTTGATCGTATGCAAATTACGGAAAATACATCTTGGCTATATTAGGCCTTGTTAGTCCTTTCGCGGACAAATTAGAAAAAAATGAATATAAGATTTCAAACAAAACTACAAAAGTTCTTATAGACCGATCACGATTTTTTTTCGTGGAAAGTTACATTAATCTCATATTTATTCTGCAACACAAATATCATGCATATAGCCCTGTTATTTTTAAAATGGTAAATTTTAATATTACTGGTACTTTGAAGTACCAACAGCCATGAAAGGGGTATTTGCTAAAATCAATTTCCACGTAGAATTGATCGTCCACTAGGTTTTGGGTTATTTTTAAAGTTAGAGAATGTCACGTTTATTTATAGAAAAAAAAATAGCATCCTCTTCAAAGGTTTCATTGAGAGGAGAAATCAGTTTTCATGGTTGGTAACGGTTGTTTCGAAATTATTTAGAAGTGGAAGAAGAAATAACAAAAGCATGATGGAACTTAGTTCTTATTCAAGCTTAGTGTGTAATGTCCGGTAGTTATTGGTAAGCAAGTTTAAATAGAGGAGTTTTATTGGTTGAAGCATGTGTAAGATCTTTTGATTATAGTCAGTATAGTGAAATTGTGTCTTTGGGCCACACACCTTATCAGAGTTTTATAAATAAACGAGACATTGTCGAATTAGTAAAACGCTAACTCAGGCCACAGTGGGCGATCAGTTTTACACCGGGGAATATACATTTAGCAATGATAATAAGTAATTCAAGCAAAGATGTGTTACGGTGAACATTCTTTTGGGTCGGCCTTAAAAAAGTGGAACCGTTGCACATTTCCATTTTTTGGGCATGTTTTGTAATGTTTTTTAAAAAAAAAAGAAATTTAGTGACGTCATGAACTCACTTTGAAAGTACATATCTCATGACATAGTAATATGCCTTATTTCATGGTTAAAGTAGCCATTATTGCGTTTATAGGGCAGCATGCATGCTTCTTGATTTGACTGAATAGCCTTGTACTTGGCTATTAGTGCTTGCATCTACTCGTTTTTGTTACAGTGGACCTCAGATGTTCATCTCATTGGCTTTGTATTCTATTCATAACCAGTCCAGGTAGCTCCCACCCACTAGGTACTCCGCTATGACGTCGTTTTAGGATTTTTTTTTCATTATAATGAACTTCATATCCCCTTTAAAGAAATCTTTCATAGGCGCTATTGTGTGTAGTTTCTAACAGCAAAACCTACAAAAGTATCCTTTAATCATTTCTGCCTTTGCTAATCATGTTGTGCTAGAGTGATTGACACCGCCATTTTAGATCAATTTTCACTAATTTTTTGGCATGTTAAAAGCAGCACCATTTCTTGCCACAGGCTGTTAAGTATTTCTACATATTCCTATGAGTACTATATTGAATCATTGCTATATTTTCCTGCATTTTGACAATTTACTATAAGCAATCAAATATGGCTTAAAAACCAAGCAATACCAACAAAAAATGTGGTTAATATTAACGAGGGAAAGAGTGACATGAAGTTGCCTGTTCATCAAAGTATGCATGCCTTCATTTTTATCAATCAAAACATCCCGTAGACCTCTTTTGCAGTCTTCAAATATGCATTACTTCTTTGTTTTAAATTCCTTTATTTCTTTGTAAATCTACCTCTGTACTGCTTGACACAGCCTGTCATCATTTTTTACCCGAACTAATGTTTTTGTTTACTTTTTGTTAGTTTCTTTTCTCTTGTAACTCCCCCCCCCCAATCCCCTCCCTCCCAAAAATGACGTCATCCGGAGAACGCGAGCTACCTGGGCAGTTGCGAATTGACAAGGCAGGGCCTGAACGTTCCCATAACTGCGTGCCATTTTGACATATTCAAACTAGGTGATTAGTATAACCGGTCACAACACTCCAAGAAAAAGTTTGGCGAGCACCCCTGCAAACTTCGAAGACGATAACCCTTACGAGGAACTTTTCTCTGCGGTACTGACAGCCTCTGATTTGGATGGCAGGGTGTACAGTACCTCCGTACAGCTTTTGCCATCGCACAGGGTGGGTAGGACATTGCTCTGGTGAAACCCAAATACACTCTTACATCTACCACCTCTTCAGCTTACATGTATGTCTTCTCTTCTGTCCTATTCGTACTAACGAAGCAGCTCAATAGGCACCTGCTCGTCCAGCGGGACAGATAATCCCGAAGGTGCTCAGAACCCTGCACCCAGTGCTAACAAAGAAATGCATTTAGAGGAATTCATTTGAACATAAAATATTCTTTAAGAATGGCAAGATATCTTCTATTCAACTCGGTATCCTTTCATCAACAAACATGACTTGGTAGGGAGTGAAATCCATATACCCAGTGACAAATCATTTTAGTTGTGGTAGGCCAGCCCCGAGGCTTCAAACGTTGGGAAGTTTAACCTTTTGTAGAACTGGTTGTCAGATGCAATATTCTCCTCTCTTTATCTAAAAGCATGCTCTTTAACATTTTTGTGTATATATGATATCATGGCTAGGGAGGCAGAAGGAAGATGTGAAAAAGACACTTATTTGTATCTTTTGCGGAGGCCGGAGTCTTGGATGGAGTCAGATCGAGGCTCACTTGGGCCGGTTTAGCTTGACCAGATCAAAACTGTACTCCTGGTGATGAGGATACAAATCACCTGATCATGACGGAGATTGCTGGAGTCCGACATGGATTGATAGGAACTTTGTAGGCTCCGGTAGTTATTCATGTCGGATTGGCTGGAAGCATGCTTCTATTGATTTGTTGGTCTGCAAGGTTAGATTTACCAGGACCATTAATGGAGGGTCATGCCCAAGTTCTCCCTGTATGATGGCTTTTGACATTTTCCAGTTCAGACACCTGCTGACGTGCACATGTATATCTGACCAGTGTATGTACCCGCATGCAGTGGGAATCTGCAGTATCTACAGATTACGTCCTGATTAAAACTAACAAATACCCCTTGGTATTTCTATCCTGACTGTGGTGACGATTCTATCCGTTCAGTTGAATCAGACCTTCGGTAATTATATGGTCTGTATCGAGTTATGCCTTTTTGACGCCAGCACTAGCTTTCACATCAGAACGTCAGGGAAGTCCTTTCTATAGTGACCAGCCAAAATCGGTCCATGTATAGGAAATTTTTTCAAAAAATCTCCACACCTGACAATTAGTAAATTATCCCATTCATTGAAATGAGAAACTTTACTATCAACAACTCGTCTTTCAAAACATGTTTAAAATTCGTTCTTTTTGTTGTTTTTGTCACAAAATTACATGTAAATTCCTTTGAAGTGATGAAAGGAGGAAACACATGCAGCTTTTGAAGACCTAATGCTAATGTGATCTTTGAGGCTAGGTAATTATCACTCTTACTTTAAATACTTGTCTCTAAGCAGTACAGATATGACCACACTAATTGAATAAGGCAATTAAGCTTAAGTTGACAGCTCGTCTAGAACGATACTACTGCATTATAGAATAGAACCTTACCCAGCAAACAAGCAATAACCACTGCCATTTGGTGAAAGGTTACTTAGACATGGAATTCCAAATGGCAACAACCAGAGAGCATAGTATGAATATGGCGGTGACGTGCCAAATAAAATGGTTACACACATTTAGTCTATAATTTCAATGTTTTAAAAGAACGTTTTGTCAGCCGTATTTTCCTAGCTAATAATCAATGTTCATATTTTCAAGGAATCTTGAAATATATGAATTATTTAATAATGGAAATTTATCAATTCACCGTTATTGAACTCAGATCAGGGGTGGTTACAACACATGGAGGTGACATTTCACCCTTTGTACAATGTTTTTTATATTAAATTAACAAAATATTTACTCAATTCTTTACGAGATTATAGCCATGATAACAACCAATGCAGTTATTAAATTTTAAGTATGTTTTAATTTTTAGTTGATCCCTAATAAGCTGTTACATTAATTTTCCGGTTTGAAATAGAATGACCCGTACATGAATTTATTAACTACTTTATTTAAGATTTTATTATGATTAAAATGTTGTATGTCTGATGCCATACTAAGATTACATGTGCATGAAGTTCATTTTTGCAATTAGTAATCTTCTAGCTTCAAAAATGTGTATTGTAAAGTTTAAAACGTAATTCAGTAACACTTACAAGATGAAATTTTAAAAAAGCACCAGTCATATGGTGCAATATTAAATTTACTTACATTTTATTTCATATTAACAAACACTTCACAACTCATTATATGATTACTCAATATGCACTTCAAAGCGTGCGTTAAATTGGATTTATGCAGAAATAAAATTACCCTATAGTGTCAACATTAAGATAGTTACTATAATGCAACAAGACCCCCAAAACATGGTCAGTGGTCAAGGCATCCATGCAGGTGGTCAATATGATAAATTAACATGGCAGCATAGACGTTTTCAATTGAGGAACCCCAAAAATACGGTCCACATAGCAAGACGGTCAACTTGACAGGTTTTACTGAAGATAGAAAAAACACTGACCCAGTTCCTTTCTACTTCGATCCATCGTGGGTTCCAAGAAGACAACCTCTTGTACGCATCTCATATCTTCGTTAGTAACCGTTACTTTGACTGGTTCATTTTAAGCTGTTGTCAAGATTTTTGTGTATTTGATGTTCATGTGGATGGCCACCTTTTCGCTTCCTTTAACTCAAATTTTGAGAACATTAAGGCCTTCTTCAGTTTCTGCTATGAGCATTGTATCACCTGCATAGATGAGATTGTTGATAATCTTTTCCTGCTGCTGATCTTCACACCGTATTTTGAATTATCCAGGTCTACTTTCATGATGGCAACTTCCGCACAAATTAAAAATTATAGAGGACGAAATGTATTGAATTCAAATCAACTCAGTACCCCACTGCCAGCAAGTATATGCCGTGTGGTAGGGCGTAACCTTCGCATTTTGCAGGTCACAATGCCAAACTGAATTTCTATCAGCCTAGGGCTATCCTTTGGAAGAGAATCCCAGTGTGTAATAACGTGCAAGAAATAAGACCAATAGTATGGGTATAAACGGGCTAGGAGTTCCATGGATGGATTGGAATGTAAGGTTCTTCCACCTTGGTGGTTTCATATTAAGATTCCCTCCATCAAATTTAGAATTTCCATTCAAATTCAGTGAATTGGTATAAGCACTGCAGTATGATCTTCAGGAGGGCTTTGCTTGAATATAGGATTGAGGCAAAGTTTTACTTTTCAGATCTGTCACTCCTCCACTTGAACCCTTATAGGGCCCTTGTTGACTGGTTTCGAAGGAGTAGCAGTTGCAAGTATTGAATTTGTTCCATGTGTGGGGGTGTATGACACCCAAAGACGTATTGCTCTTACCAGATAATGCAAATAATTGATGGAGGAATTGAAACTCATACTTTCTGCCCTTTTATT
This sequence comes from Rossiulus vilnensis, assembly GCA_034700785.1. Classification (NCBI taxonomy): domain Eukaryota; kingdom Metazoa; phylum Arthropoda; class Diplopoda; order Julida; family Julidae; genus Rossiulus; species Rossiulus vilnensis. The sequence continues at coordinate 13,547 of JAQIXS010001140.1, read as the reverse complement.
CCTCGTCCCGATTCATCGACTATGGTCGGTGTCAAACAAGGATATCCAGAGCCTTAACCAATCAGAAATATTTAGCTTATAGATCACACCTTCCCGCGTAAAGCCCATCAATGGAGAATGAGTCATGGGACAGGAAAGAGTAATTGCACTAGAGGATTTTACTTTCTATTGTTCCATTTGAATTTCCAGGATACCCTTTGAGTTTAAAATGTATCTACCACTGAGGATATGCTATAGGACTCTCATTGTTTGCTGCTTAATAGCACTCAATTTGTATTCACCGGATTATCAGTCAAATTACCTGAGCATCGCTTAGGATTTTATGCACAGCACCCTAAGTTGATGTGAATTTTGGTTATTACAAGAAGGATACCTTGTTAGAGGTGAAGAAAGTTTTTTCTTGCAAAGCAACAAACAAAATTTTCGTGTTGAGAAAATCGCCGGTTAGCAACCAATCAGTTGCAGTTTTCACGATATTAAGATTAGCAGTAGAACTAAATGATTTATGGATAGTTCGGTGCTTATTTACGCATGGAATTAGTTTCTTATGGATTTGTTCCGCAACTGATTGACACACCATTATGAAAATGACTAAGCTTTGAAGTTATTTGGGGCTTCATCTTCATCTCGCATCGTTTCTTCTTTTTTTTCTTGGAGGTACACGAAAACAATCTCTGTATTTGCCTAACAGCAACCATCTTTCCTGTTTTGTCCGTTACAATTCCTGTCACTAACCCATTCACCAATCAACCATCCAAATCACTTACCACGCATGCACGCTCGTTGTCATTTTTAGAAGCCTGGACAGTTGCCGCAAATTTGACAAAACGTTTAACCAATGCCAAGTAAGGATCGTTATCACAGAGTAAAGTGAAAGCTTATTGCAATCAATCAAAAGTTATCGATTGATTGCGAAAGTTATTGATGAACGTTGTGTAAAGAGTTTCTTAATGCAGATTTTGTAGGCTATCAATTTCCAGTTGTGCAATCAAAAAACACATATAAAAATTAATCGTATTTTATGCTCTTTGTCGTGATCTGGCCGGCATTCATGTATATCAGGGTAAAAAACCCTGATATTGTATTGTATATCAGGGTTAAAAACCCTGAATTGAACTCTGGAATTTTTCAATTTGGTATGTTTTGAATATATTCTGAAACTTAGTATAAAAATTGATTTCGATAATAAAATTTCAGTATTCCCAATCATTATTGATTTTTTGTTAATGATTTCGAAATTTTCATGTTATACTTGTTGCCAACGTTAAAACTAGTCATTCAACTATTGTTATAAACCTGGAGAAATAAGAATAATTCCTGGAAAACCTGGAACTTTGTCTTCGGATAGTAGTAATCACCCTGTGTAATTGCAATTACACCAGCTAAATGTTGGCATTTCTGACTGTTTTAACCAGCGGTGTTTTGTCAAATTTGCTCCAATTTCAGAATGTGTGTGTATCTGAATGACTGTCCGAATGCGATTTTACTTGGTAGTTTTCTTTTTGCTTGGTTGTGGCTTAACCGTCTGATATCATTTTCATCTCCCTAACAGCAAAATCCAGAATACTATAAAACAATCCAAGATCCAATGGATTTGAAGATGATTGCCACCAAGATTCAGAAAAACAAGTACCAGAACCTAACTGAACTTGAAAACGATCTGCTACTTATCGTTAAAAATGTTAAGGCATTTAACCCCCCTGCTTCCCAAATGTATAAGGTGAGAACAAATGACGTTAATTGAGGAGCGTGTTTTCTTTTCTTTTTTTGAGTTGACAATCAGTGTTTCATGTTGGGTTTCATTTTGTCATCTTTTATGTTTTATTAATACTTGTTTTCTTACAGCTTGGGATCCTTGTGTATGCATTAGTTCGTTTAGATGTATGATCACGAATATTTGGTAGTTAATCTTTTACATTTTGAACTCTGAAACTGAGGGCTGGAAAGCACGTTATGTCCCCTATTTTTTATAACAATGTAGGTGGGGATGAGTTTTTCATATTTTCGTGCACTTTAAACTGGTAATAATTATTACGCTTTGGTAAAACAGTGGGTTTTATTGCTTGTACGCATGGTCGCAAACGAAATGGAAATGCTAAATTAGGGTTTTTAACATGTCTTCTATTTTTTTTAGAATTGTTATGAATGGATCTTAGCAAAACCCTTATTTCTCCACACACAAAAATGATCTTGCCCAACAGTAGCAGATCCTGGATGACTAGATTTTTTGAGATCTAATTGTTATTTAAATTGCACATATCTTTATCTTGAGGAAGTTACTTAACTTTGAATAAATTAATTCTGGTGTCTTTTTCATGGTGTTTGCTTCATGTAAATTCATGTAAAATCATTTGTAATATATTCATTTCATGTTATACGTTGGCCATGTTCAGTTTTTATCGAAATTGACAAAAATAAGTCTTACCAGCACCTTGTTTTAAATTCGCGCAGAAGTAAAGATTGTACAGAATGGGGATAATGTAAATTCCTACAGAACTTCGGAAACCTGGCAAAGTCATGTGAATTTTGATGTTTCAAAACATCAGGGGATTTCGTAAGTTTGAATCATTCACCAAATTATAAGGCAAAAATCCTTAATTTTTAAATAATTTTTTTTCTATGGCGTTCATTAATTAGTATTTATAAACAAATTTTGTGGAGAAATTTATTCATAAAACCTTGATTTGTGTTATTTGTTTTAAAAAATGTTGCCTGCGGCGTTCCATTACATGCAATTTGCACGTTATTTTGTAGGACAAAATATATGATTTGTAATCTCGTTTTTAATTTATGGTCCATTACGCGTGCGTGATAATTCTCAACAATGGAAAAAAGCCGAATGCAACAATGCCGGATTGCAAATTAGCCGAATTAAAAACCGCCGAATGCAAGAGAAGGAAATGTTAGGCTATAAAGTAGAGAAATCGGCATAAATTTAAATTTTTAAAATCACTCCCTACGACTTCGTATCGAACTTAAATTTTGATTTAAGGTAAATCAATAAAAAGAAAACATCAATTTTAATTATTTTTAAATAAATTAATAATACAATATTCAGTAAATAATTAACCTCTCAAAAATTCGCAAATTTACTAAGTTTCTTGATGGCAATTAAAAGTAGAATATCGATTTAAATAAAAACGAATTGGCTTATATGGATTAAATTTTTCTTGCAAGTGTTTTCAGAAATGTTATTAAAGGAACGACGTAGGCAAATTGTTTTAAAAATCAAAATTTCGTTGCATAACTAAACCAAAGAGGTGATTTTTTTTACAAAAAATGGATCCTTGTGTATTTAGACAATTTTTTCATTTGCGGTTTTTTATCCTTCATCTTTTTTTACTTTCAGTCTGTTTGAAGTTCGGCGTTTTTAATTTCGGCATTGTTACCTTACGGTGAATTTATATTCGCCCTATTATATTCGGCGTTTGTTACAAAGAGTTGCATGGGGTGGGGGTGTTTTGTCAGTTTAAACCTTATTTACGTAGAATTCCTATATCTCAGCTATTCATGATTGTGAATGAACCGAGCACATGATATTTATGCTAATATTGTACATGGACATATTGTTATTGATCACCGGAAGTTACTGTGCACCAAACGTGTGCTAAACGGTTGTTACATAAACGTATTTTGCGAATGTAATATCCCATGAATAGTGTTAAATTGTAACGTTTCTAAGTGTTTCATCAAGTGTTCTTGTTGGTTTCAGGACGGCGTGGCCTTGAGGAGGATAATCACAAGCAAGAAACTGGAAATTGAGCATGGCCGTGCTACTGGCTCAAAGACTAGTGAACGTATAAGGTCAGTTTCTATCTTTTTTTAAAATGTTGTGTTCTTCTATGATTCATGCAGGCCTGAAAAGTCAGAAAAAATGACGTTTTTGCTCGAAAATCAGGGATAGTTAGGGAGAATCCTAATGAAAATCCACTGAATTTTGGGTAGCAATTCCAATGAAAGATGATGCTCTACGCGCTTCAAGGCATAGTTCTGTTTCTAACTAGGTTTTATTTGTAAAAAATGTCGCCTGCGGCGTTACCTTAATTAGCAGTACTTTTAAAACAAGTCAATTATATGAGTAAGGATTCTCAGCCAAGATGAAGACCAAATTTAATGGTTGAAACGTTGCAGTATAAATGCCAAAAGTAAACTTTTGAACATGTCATGTTCAGAATGTAACCCAAAATCCACAATCATGAATTAGTTTTTACAAATTTTCGCCTATGGTGTTGTCTAAATAATAATGTCGAATAGATATTATATTTAAATATAGACAAAAATCCATGATTAACTATTTAAATTTTAGCCAAAATATTCGTCTTTCGTCTAAATTTTCCATCACGTGCTCAACACGGCTCTGCATACATGTATTTTAGAAGCAGCTTTAGTCAAGTTTAAGTCAATTGCTAAAGATGCACAGAAAAAAACACCATTTGAATTATTTATAATTATTAATTTTACTCGTAAAAATGCAATTACCCAGAAATTACTAGAGATGCAAAAAATTGACCTTTGGTATTAATAAATATTCCCTTTGTAATTGTACGTTAGTTTTTGCTACAGAATTTATTTCCAAAATGTCGGGGAAATTTACTCGGTTGGTTGGGGATAGTCAAGGAAAAGAATTTTGTTTAAAGTATATTACAGAAACCCAAGATAAGGCACTGTATTCAAAAGTTTAATTCATTTGAAACATGATAGATTGATAAAAAATGAAATGTAATTTTTTTGAATTCATAAAAGCAAGTAACACTGTACCAGCATGACATGACAACCTGCAAATGATTTCGTCATTTGAAAATGCCTTCGATTCCCGAGCAATAAAACCAACATTCATTGCATAACACGTTTTATTTTATTGAAGGCCGTTGCCGCAACTTAGTGTTCGCTAAATGCGTCCAGGGGACATTTTAAGCTAGCTTAAATTGCCAAGTCTGCAAAAAGGCACTTAAAAATATGAAAATATGCGCATATAGACTTTTTCGGCTAAATATTGTTTCTGTTAATCTCTGTAATCACACTGGAAAGGCAGCAAAAACCCCTCGCAAAACCCCGACTGGAAAAAACGCCGACTTTAACAATGCTGAAATGCAAATTCGCCGATTTATAAAACGCCGAGTGCTAGAAAATATAATGTTTGGGCATTGAATTTTGGTTGAAAGAAATAACTTAAAACTATAATACACACTGTATCGATGGGAATTTTTTGAGTAAAATGACAATAATGATGCCTTTAAGGCATCAATATTGTCATTTTACTGGTTTTGAAAAGTATGTGTTGAATCAGGTAAATTTGATTTGTCTCCTAGGTCAGTGTAAAACTTTCTTATCAGTGAAAAATATATACTTCCTGCATTTAATGCCTAGGATAATTGTTTAAGGCTTTTATTTTAATAGGAACAATATTTTGTCGGAAAACAGTTTTATTGTCACATCTCAATTACCAGAGAATGTTTGTTGGCTTTCCAGGTCAGTGTCAAAAATAGATGGGCAAAAAAACTAAATGTACACCGCATTTTTATATCCAGGTCAATTCTTCCTAACTTTCCAGCTCAATTTAATAAATATTTCTAGCAACAACAACGACAAAAATGCAGTTGTCCTGTCCACGATAATCTTTAACGGCGTTACTAGTGACCACCAGTCCCGTTTACTTTTGTCAAAAATGCCATTTTTGCCTAATTTGTATGAGCAATCTAATTTCTACTTCCAAATAACAAATGTTCTAGAAATAAAACAATGTTTGCTAAATTAATCTGACCAACAAAATGTTTTCGAACCGTCCAGTACATAGCAAACATCATTTGCCAAAAAAAAATTTCCCAATTATTCATGACAACAATAATTTGTTCCAATGTGTGATGTATAGATTTTCACGAGAAGACTAATTATTTTCTACTTCCAAAACAGCAGGAAGAAATGTTAGGGAATAAACAAACAACAATATTTAACGAATTCATATCACTAGGAAAATATTTAGAAATCGACATTTTCAGGAAAAAAAATATTTCCTAATCGTCCACGACTAGAAAAATCATTTGTGACTTTCAGATTAGCAGGAATAGTGTTTAGGCAAAAACCACCAATTTCTCCGAATATTTATGACTAGGGTACATTTTCAATGACTTTTCAGGTCAGTGCAATGCGGAATTTTGGCAAAAAAAAACTAAATATTACCTCAATGTCACGAATAAGATAATTATTTCTGACTTTTAGATCATCAGGAAAAATTATTTCTGCAGAAAACACCATTTTCGCTCAATTTTCATTACCAGATTATGTATTTTTATCTTTTCCTGACTTTCCAGTTCTTTGTCAACCTTGCCAGCGTCACTATGCATGTATTTCCCTATTATAAAATGCTTTAACATGGGTCGGACATTTTAAAATAGACCCGGACACTTTAATGTTATTTATGAAACCAAAAATGACCATTTTTAAACCTTGTTGGTTTTAATACATTTAAATTATAAAATAATCCAGACCCTTCAGTAGAATACACGTTCTTCACGGGGAAAATTGATTTAGGAATTATAGTAAATATTTAAAGCAAAAATGCGAGAAACGTTTTGCCTGATATGCTTCATTTTGGATAGGACTTCAAAAGTAGAACAGGAAATACATTTTGTTTAGTAAGTAGATAACCAATTTGACATCGGAATTGTTCTTTTTATGAACAATTTATTTCTCTTTTAAAATATGCTTAATTTGACTAAAATTCTTCATCAATTTCTCCGGTGAAAAGCCAAAAACAACTGTATACGATTGGCATTTTTTGGGGCATCTGTATGCCTATAACTCTGTCTCTATAAACGTTTTTCTACAGGGAATACTATGTTCTCAGATTAAAAGTTGCGATGATAATATTTTGCATAATTTGTTTAAAGCACGATGCATATTCTGTGCAATTGGTATGAATTTATGGCTTTACATTTTCAGGCTATTGGCCGACGAAATTAAACAAATTTCTTAATTTTTATATCAATAAACGAGAAGTTTTAAGATTATAAACCAAAGTTAAAACCCAAGTGGACCGACCAATCATTAATCGGGGAAAATAAATTTAGCAAATGTTATAAGTAGCTAAATTGACAGACTTCTCATTCATTTCATAGCTATACATGTACTGTACATGTAAACTTGAATTTAGACGTTTTCCTCATTAATGTGAGTTTTCAAGTGGAGCAAAAATTTGTAAAATATTTTTATTTTGATGATACTTCCAAAAAAGCTGCGTGGAATTTCTCCTCACCACATAAGTTTTTTTTTAAATCAAGAAAAGCTATCAGAGTTTACTTCCTGAATTTTCGTCATGTCGGACATACAATGAAATTCCCCTCTTTAAATAGTCTTTTTTATGAATTGGCTGCCTATATTCTGAATCAATTTTACTGCAATTCTGAACATTTTCTATTCGTGTTATTTGCCATAATCATTTCAACAGTGTGTTTTACACAATGTTTACACAATGTCATCGACTGACAATTTAATTTCTAATTTTACTTTGCAGTCACGTTTTTTGTGCTGATTTAATTCAAAGCTGTTTGGAATTTCATTTGTGGATCCGGATGGTTGTTCCTTTTCATACAATTTATACATGCCTTAAATGAATTTGATTTTTATTGGGTGTTACCCCCTAAAGGCAAGCAGTGATTGCAACCATGAAAGCATAATAAAAGTTGATTTCTATTGCGCAATTTAAATAATTTTGTTTGCTTACAATGAAGTTCAACTCAGCACTTTAATGTCAGCAAGGATTTGCCATAATCGTTAACAAGGTGAAAACAAAAGGGGCTAAAACACTTCTTGAGGTACACCAGATTGCACCTCGACCCAATCAACTTCTCGCTATCTTTTACAACTTTTTGCCTATAGTTTAATAATGGTGACTTAATACGTAACATACAGCATTATTTATACCAAAAGCTGCAGTAATTTGTTAAGCATTCTTGTGAGGGACTTATCAAATGCTTTTGCAAAGTCGAGGCCATACGTGAAAAATATAACAAATATTGAAGTCATGGAAATTTATGACCAGTAGGGAAAGAAATACTTGAGTATTAAATGTCACACTCCAAATTATCGACTCCAGAAGGCCATAGTTAACTAAATTTTCAGTAAGTTACTAGTTGATAGTTACTAATGTTGTTGAGTTGGTATGAACAACTAATTTCTAACTTCTAAAATCTATTTGTAAACTTGCTTAAAAGCGAACGTATTCAATTCAGGGTGCGTGCTAATATTTACAAGATATGATATTTTGAAAATAAATAAATTAGCAAAGTTATCGAACGGAAATGGCTAGTAATGACAGACTATCATGGCTTTTTTGATCTCTAGTAATTTCTGGGCAATTGCATTTGAATCAGCGAAATAAACGAAGACATTGATATTTATAAACAATCATAGGGCACTGTTAATTTTTTTGGAAAAATTTTCTTATCTGATTTAAGTAATTCTGTATTGTGTCGTTGTGATATTTTGCGCTGTGCATGCCCACTAGTGAGTGCTGCTCTTACTGCAACTGAGAATGCACAGCATGAAGTTATACGTTTTAATTTTCGAAAATGTGAATTTCTACCATAACATATTTGATGGTTGCTTTTCGATTGTAGCTGAGGCGTAAGCATTACAAAACATTGTATTGTAAATTTCGTCCATCTCTAAGGGTGTAAATACACTTGGATTTTATTGGATTTGGCTCGCTATTCTGTTGAAAAAGCTTTGAATTAGCCTACTATTATTAGCCAGAAGTGAAAAAATCATCGTATATGGACTATCATAAAATTTAGGCTGTATCGCCATGCATTGTTTAATTTTTTTTACTCATTTTTTTTATGAGAAAGTTATCTCCAATCACAGATTTTAACTTGCATTTGTATATTATTTTGTTCGTGGAAAAGTTTAATTTAGTAAATGATGGGGATTGTAGGGCTGCTCCGGGGCTGCTTTCATTATTATTGAGGTTTTCAGCCACAACTTGACTCTCGGTATAACGAAATGCCAAGGTGATGGGAAATTCGTTGAGATGTGTTCGTTATACTGAGAGTTGTGTTTATACACCTCATTTTTGCTCCTTTAACGAGCTTGCAATGGCTTTCTACGACTCCTACTCATGGGCCTATATGCATTTTGGCCAGGACCGACCACACTGTTCGTTATATCGAGGTTCGTTATATACTGAAGTTTGTTACAACGATAGCCGACTATATTAAAACAAAAATGCATTTTGTTCAGCCAGTACCTATCCGATTTGAAATCGGAATAGCTCGTTAAGTAGACAATTTAAAGCCCTTTCATATGCACCTAAATTGACAAATTCTTTTAAATTGCGCTCAAAATCCAGTGCCAAAAAATTCACACCAGTTATGAAAATTTTACCACGCTTCGAACAAATGATGTAAAACATTATCCTTGCAACTCTTTAATCTCTTAATATCGTATTTCCTGCAGAAATTCTTTGATGGCCACTAGGGATAATGGACGTCATTTGTGTCATCCTGGGACGCATTTTAGAATCACAAGACCGATATGACGTGATTTTTTAACTTTGCAAATTTCACTTGGCCTGTGGAATTGAAATTTCAGAATTTCATATGGAGTCATTGATTGCATCGGTCATTATGGTTAATTAATTGTTAATTGATTTTAACCCAAGGCATAGTTAACATGGAGATAACCTGTTGCAGCTAGGAATTCTGGGAAAATTGCATTATACCATTGCCTATTGGCTGGGTTAACGTTAACCCATGGTTAACTGCTAACCTGCTGTGCAACGATGCTTTTTCTTGGTTAACCAGAGGTTTACCTTGGGTTTTATTTACGTTTTGTTGGTGCAGCCAGCTTTTGGGACGTCGAGCGATGTCCCAATTAAGCTGAACTGAATTAATATCACTGGGCCGTAACAATACCCAAAAGATAATGTCCGTAATTTTACATAATGAGATAGGTATCAGTTACTTCCAAGGGCTTCCAAGAATATCCTAAATACATTGAAATGCAAATGTTAGGGTCTCATTTATAGAGCACTATTTTTAATGGAATGGGCAGTATCCTAAAAATTAAAATAGCACTATATTTTGTAAATGAGCACTATTATCAATTATTGGTCAATATATAGTTGAGCATTAATTTTTGAGCACTATTTAACGTAAACAAGCAATATACTAAATTAACCGAACCTAACCTAACCTAATATTTACGTATTGCTCACTTAATATTACGTTAGTGCTCAGGTAAATTAATATAGTACTCAAATAGCAATAACTTTAGTGCTAATGGAATTTTTAGGATAGTGCCCATTCCATTAAAAATAGTGCTCAATAAATTAACACCGAATTGGAACGATACAGAGAAGATTAGCATGGCCCCTGCTCAAGGATGACACACGGTCTACTTTTAGGACAAGAAGCTTTGGAAGGAGATCCACCCTGCACTTGACTTACTTGGGCTAATCACTTGATACCACCGTCTGTAGGTCACTACAGTGACACACAACTTCTCTGGAGGTGTTACCAGTAAATTGGAAGTTAATTATGCAAGATTGCGATGCTATCTTAAGGGTTTCCCCCCTTTCAACAACCCCGGGCATTTTAGCACGTTATCAGTGTCCTAAAACGATAATACCAAAGGGGGAGGGAATAGATAAGTGCATAAGTAGGGATGATAAGTAGGGATGACCAATTTTTGTGTGATAATTAGGTAGTGTCTGTGGCATTTGGAGATGTGAAATCCATGACTTTTCAAGGACTTGACGACGTCCCATTGATTTTGGACAGTTTGTATTGGAGGGAACGCCATTTTGAATAGTGACTTGAAAATAAACAACCCTTGCACTATTTCAACGACTTTTAAGGAGTTTTTTAGAAATTGATTTTCAAGGTAGGACTTTTCACTACCTAAATTCGTTCTGAGAATTTATGGACCTAAATTTCGAACTAGGGCTTTGCAAACCCGCGTTTCACACCCAAATTAACACACTCGGTTTCAATCAAGGACTTTATAGACCTAAATTGAAATCCAGGACTTTTTATAGACCTAAATTGAAATCCAGGACTTTTTATAGACCTAAATTGAAGTCCAGGACTTTTTATAGACCTAAATTGAAGTCCAGGACTTTTTATAGACCTAAATTGAAATCCAGGACTTTTTATAGACCTAAATTGAAATCCATGACTTTTTATAGACCTAAATTGAAATCAAGGACTTTTTATAGACCTAAATTGAAATCCATGACTTTTTATAGACCTAAATTGAAATCCAGGACTATTAACGACTTAAAATCACTTTAGGAATTTCAAACTTGGACTAGCATCTCTATATTTCAAGGACTTGAATTGGGATTTTCAATCAGTGGCTTCAACGACCTAAATTGCAACCAGGGAATTTTATAGAACCTAAATTCTAATCAGGGAATTTTTATCCCAGGACTTTCAAGACCCGTACTGACAGACCTGCATGAAAATCCACAACTTCTGAATTCCAAACCAGGGCTTTCAAGACCTCAATGACCATGGCCACCTTGAAGCAGTAAACTCCAAATGCTCATGGGATTTCACGCACTTCTCCTGTCGGAACATTTTGGAAACATTTCTCGAATTTCAGGCTCTTTTTTCAGCAACGGTTTTGACAAAATTTGGTGACAACCAAACTCGGGGTTCCCACAGAATCTGGGAGTCCTGGGAAAGTCGGGGAATTTTTTCAACTGACCGGGGAGTTTTCAAAATAGTTTTAAAACCAACAGTTTCGACCTGGGGAAAGTCAGGGAAATTCTACCAGAGCTGTGGGAACCCTGCACAAACTGTCCAATGAACATCCTCCTCCAGAACTTCCAGAAGTAAACAAAACATTTTCACCTTACTGGGTTCGGTCCTGGCCAGATTCCTCCTGGGGGGAGACCGGCGATCGGCTATCCTCAGCGGACGATCGTGAGCGACTGTTCAGCGTCCGGTCATCACCGAACGATTCTCGGTTCTGGCGCAGAGGAGGCTGAGGCCGGCCTTCAACCCCCTCTGGCTTTTCGGGGATGAGCGCTTGCACTTTCACCGGAGGGGGAGCGAGGGGTGCATGGGCGGAACCACTGGCTCTCGAGAGCCTCTCTCGGAATGGTTCTGCTTGCAAGGGTGGCCGATCCATGCACCCCCTGGATGGGCGAGAACGATTGAAGGGTGGCACGCGAGGTCTTAAGCGCCAGACCTCCCAAAATCCGCTTTTCGGCTCAAAACGGTGTAAGGGCCATGCCCCACCTGCTACAGTGATGAGGAAGCAATTGGGGCACGCCCACCCGTATGGAAAAAGCATGTTTTTTGGAATATATTATCAATAGGTGTCTTAAGCGCCGGACCTCCCAAAATACGTTGTTCAGCTCAAAACGGTGTAAGGGCCATGCCCCACCTGCTGCAGTGATGAGGAAGCAATTGGGGCACGCCCACCCGTATGGAAAAAGTGTGTTTTTGGAATATATTATAAATATGGGCCTGTTGAATGTGTTTTTTTTTTCAAAATTGGCCGAATTTCTTATCTGAATTTCGGAAAAAAACTAACCATTTTGGCAGGAATCGAATCCAGGACCTAAAATCAATTCTAAAAAGTATAAAATATGGGACCTGCGCAGTTTTATGACTTGTTTTCATTATATTCACAACAAGGAGTATTTTGATTAAGTGTTGTAATAAAATGTTTTCATAAAATATATTACCAATATGGTTGTAATATATTGCAAAAATCGTTGAATCATTGAACAGTTTGGAAAGAAAACCTGTTTATTTTACATCAAGCCACTAAATGTCCTTTACTTTTCAAACAAAAGTGTTCTATTGTCATTCTAAAAAACAGTTAGAAATTATGCAAAGGCAAAAACTGATTAGTTCTACAGTTTCCAAGTCCTGGAAAGTCATTGATTTTTGCAAAAGTGAAGGATCGAATCTTGGTATTGATGTAGCGTACCATGGGTGTGGCACGCAAGCTCTTGGAGCAAGGCGTGGGTTTGGAACCCCTCTTGCTGACTCACGCAGGTGGTATTTGGGAGAATGTGGGTTACTTACACAACGAACACGTCGTTTAGTCTTGACCTTACCTGGAGGTCATCCGATGTTCGATTATTCAACCTTGGCAGGCACCTCCACCACTCCACACAATTTTTTTTTTTGGTTTTTGGTGAAAGGGAAGTTGATCAATGGCTTAGTTGGGGAGGAAAGGGTTGAATGGTTTTCAGACGGTAATACTAAGAGGATGCTAAGGGGAGGCGGCATTGCATTGGCATTCTTATTGGAGGAGAAGAATGTCACTAAGACTATCTTGGCATTGTTTATCATCTTTCAGAAGAATCCTTACTTGTTGCTTGACAGTGGCATTGCATTGGTATTCTTCTTGGAGGAGAAGAATGTCACTAAGACTATCTTGGCATTGTTTTTCATCTTTCAGAAGAATCCTTACTTGTTGCTTGACAGTGGCATTGCATTGGTATTTTTCTTGGAGGAGAAGAATGTCACTAAGACTATCTTGGCATTGTTTATCATCTTTCAGAAGAATCCTTACTTGTTGCTTGA
>JAQIXS010001139.1:0-33375 GCA_034700785.1 Rossiulus vilnensis | reverse complement strand
CTTCTCTTGTTGTTTACATAGGCTATTAAAAAATTGAAATTTGTACAACTATAGTATTATGGCACATATCAAACCATGTCGACCCATCTTAAGTGCCAGCAGAGAGGAATGGGAGGTAACTTCGATAACTCGAACTTCGGATAGGTCGAATATTTTTGGGGGTCCCCTGGGACTTCGAGTTATCGAGGTTCGACTGTATTAACATTTAGGTATCAGTCATTTAGACGGTAGGTCATCCTTAATTTGATCCTGAAGATATTCAAGAGCATGATTAAGTAAACATGATTTATCTACCATGAGAATTTGCATCTCATTTGTACACCCCTGTATGTATGGTTTGGCAGATCATGCAAGGTCATTCTTTGACTGATCAACTTTCGAAAGCAATTGGTTTTAAATCGCTCGAAGTATGTTGAATAGGTTAAAAAAGTTTAATTTTGTGCAAAGTTAGCCAAGGTTCAGTTTGATCGATTGTGTAAATTTCATGTTAGCATTTTCAAAAGCTTGGTAGATTCATTAATTACGTCACAGTTCTAGCGCTCTCAGTATTGCACTTCATTACGCATTGTTGGGAATTTAAGCTTTATGCAAATTAGGCTAATTGAATATCGGTAATACAAGTACCTATCCGTGGAAAGTTTGTTGGGTGATATTGAGTGCTAATGTATGTTTTTATTGTGTTTAATTTTTAATAATTAGATGCAACTTTCGTGCAACTCTGCGCTATGACTGTTGCTAAACTTTAATTTTAACATTCGTGGTGCATTTTTTTCTAGCCTGGTGCCTCCGGCATGATAATGTCCATTGTGTTCTGGTGGGTGCCACCACAGTGGAGCAGATTTACGAACACATTCAAGCATTGCAGGTAAATTAAACGCTTTTCGTACTTTCGATGCAGACTTGTGTTGAATAATCATTTCATTTCCCCCATCCGTGTTCGAGCACAGATCAGACCAAAGTTGAACACAGCATTGATGGCTCAATTGGATGCCATTTTGGACAATAAACCAATAAGGCCTCCACTGAAAAGATGACAACTAACTGGTTCTGCATCTTGGGAAACCTCTTCGGCTCCAAATGGCACAGCCATCGACGAACCGCAAGAGGAAACACCTAATGTAGGAACCACCACACCATCAGGTCCAGTGACCACCCTTTGCAATACAGTTTGCACGTTCTTTAGGCAGGGATGCCTCGACGGCAAGTAGAAATGGTTTTCATTTTTAATATCCTTTGAATTCGACTGAAGCTAAGACGATTCGATTGGTAAGCCGTTCCGAAAGGACACTATCAGTACGCAATCAATTTTGCGCTGTTTTTTGAAACAAAAGAGCGCTCTTTCCTCTATATATACACTTTCAGCTCGTCTAACAGGCTGCCCCATCAAAGTATAACCATGGGGAGATAGGACAGGAGTTATGAAAGGGAATTTGTTGCAGGTTTGCATGGCGAATCTAATCTCTTCCCATTTATTTCCGAACTACTAAAAAATTAGGTGCTTTTTGCGCATACAGGATGTCTGTCTACTTTCCGTTTAAGTTTTGAAGTCCACGTTAGGGTAATTTTTCCCAACTTCGTTTCATCATGACCACTGCATGTTAGAAGACATGGTTGTCCTAACGCTGTTTGAACAATGAACAGCAATCTCGTCCGATTTTGACGTTTTGTGTGATTTTCAGACGGTTTTAATCTGTTTGTGAACACGTTCTTCATCTGCATGAAAAATGACAACATTCTAGTCATTTCTGACTTGTTTTAGGGAAGTCTTTGCCTTGTAGCATCGTGCAATGAAATCATAAGTACATAATGTAAATTGTGAAAATCATGGACAAGATTGATATCCTGTAGATTGATATCCTGTATGCGATGTTAAAAGGCGGAATATCTCAACTTTGAAATGATGCTAATGTCCATATCCCTTGTGGTTGGAGTCTCAATGGCTTTATGGTAGAACAAAAGATAAAGGTATTCGGATATTAAATGATTAAGAAATATGCAATTTCCACGTCGGTTATTAGTGGAAGCTTATTTTTAATTTCCGAATAAATTTAACTAAAGTCTTGTCGACACAAATAGTAAAAAGATTGTGTTATGGGACAGAAACCTAACCTTAAGATCAGGCTTGGATTAAAATTGGTCATGCAAACAGCTTTGATCGGGACCGGCTCTAGGCGTGAACTAGGGGCGCACATTCTCAAGGACGGCATTTCGGGGTTTTTTAAATTATGATAATTTGATAAAAAAAATTGAGAAAAATATGTAATCTTCATCTATTTTCGGTCGTGTGTTTTTCATATAATTTTTCGCCTTTGTCTTTCCTTTCCGCATTACTTTTTACACATTTCATTACTAAGTTGTTGCATTAAAGTGAAGGTAATACGATTAAAGGATGATATACGCTGTTAATTTTTGCAAAATGTATGAACAAAATTTGTTATTTGTGATCTAATTTTTATTAAAACTACGCCTACGGCATGACCTTAAGTAATAGTGCATTGTGTATACTATACACATGTAAATGTTGTGTAGGATGGTAAGCCAAGTAAATTATTTGCGTTGGAATTTTTCGTAAACCGAATTCTCTTAATTAATTAATTTTAAAAGAAATGTAAGAGATGCGGCCTAAACACCATGATTAATAATATATTTATTCCAATATTTTCGCCAACGAAGCTTCTGTACAAATGATTTTAAAAAAATAGTTTGGAAATATAATAATTATAAGCTATCCTTGATTGAAGATCTTGTCTTTCGAAAATGTTGACAAACGGCGTTCCCTTGATAATATTACTTAAAAATGGTATCGTTATATTGGTCATAATTCACGATTAGTCATGCAGTTTTTCAACAAAAAAATGAATAATAATAAAAAGAAATTGTATTATTGTTAAAATAAAAAAGCCCAAAATGCGCGAGCCACTGCTAGTAGTTCACGAAGAATTGGGAGGGAAAAATTAGCAACTAAAAACAAAACATGTGGCCTACATTTTTTGTGATCCTCCATTTTTTTTGTTTGGGGCTGAAAAAACCTAGAGCCGGAGCCCTGGCTTTGATACTCAACATTTCTATTAATACCAACATAAACACTGTATAACTATGATGAATCACAACAATCGTATACACGATGGCCAATGGCCAGTTTAAAGTGGGACACTGGACTGCACCTTTACTCGCCTCGAGGCTACTTAACAATTACTGCTAGCGATCTATCAGCCCTTTTTCAACTATTTGAAGAGACATTTAGAAACTAGCGGTATGGCCTTAATTCAAAATGGCGTCATTTATTCCATTATATTTGACGGCCTAGTTTGAAATTTGCGAAGCTTGAAAGCCGAATCCCACTTTCTTTATGGATATATTAATGGAATCTATAGGGCTTAGCTGGACAATAGTGCTTTTTTTAATAGGTTTACCTACGTAATAACGAAATTTAGATAATATTTTCCCAACATAATCTATTTTAGGCAAGACAAAATACTATTCGACTGAATCTGTACATTTATGGCAGTTTCTTCTCTTGCTACATAAAATACATTTTAAGTAATGTCTATTTACATTTCAGCCTTTAACATTTTTCAGCTTTGTTACCTTTTTAGTTGGTGTATGAAAACTAATTCTTTGTCCCATACTGTGATTATAGTAATTATCATGTTAGAAGAAAAAATATTATGAATGAATAGAAACTAATCTCCATAGGCAAAGGTATCTGAAGCCCAACGTAAAAGCTCGTTTTGAATTTAAAATGGGTATTGAGGTCATATTTTATTAATGGTTGATTCACCACGCTATTTGACGATTATGGAAGTGAGGAAGACTGAGCTAGAATAATGCATTTTGTAAATATAAATATGGGAAAATTCAGTGTGGGCATTTCTGAAAACTTTCGATTGACGTATTCTTATAAAAACTAGCTTTTTTAAAATCAATTTAATTCTTATTTTCAGTAATTTTTTCTGTCCATAAACAACTGCATGTTATTATAGCGATGCCCTACATGAGCTTGTTATGTATGGACGAAAAATCGGACAATTTTACCAAATTTCTTCAAAGCGAAATATATTAGAAAGGATCAAAGCTTCAATATTACTGTGTGCTGCACTTAATTACTCAAAAAACAATCACAATTGACACCAGTTAATATATCTGTAACCCTGTATATCAATCTGCTCAAGATATTTAGCCTGTTTAATGATGATAATCGTCAAACGTTTACGTAAAGATCTCTTCAATACCCTGACAAAAACTGTTTCTTCGTTCAGAGATGACTGCACACTAGTAAATCATAGAACTACAAAGCTTATTTTTGTGATTAAATGGAGCGCAGCTTGCAAAATGTAGGACAAACCACCCCATGACGCTCCTTATATACATGTAATACCGGCATTTCGCGTTAATTTTTGAGAACAGTAATTTTTTAAAATATATATATACGAACATTTTATTTCGAATGCCACATTCTTTCTTATATGCTAGAAAAAGCTACTCCTTCACTCGAGATCCACAATAGAAATCTATCCATAGTAAAATAACTTTATAACTGTAATCCTATCTTCTTCACCATTGATATTCAACATGCAATTTTATTGAAGGTTTGAAATCAGTTCAGTCTATGAAACCGTTACGTAAAAAATCACAAAAGCCATTATTTTGGTTTTATATTCAAAAGCTTCCAAATAGCTGGCGCTCTTCACGTAAATCTAGCGAGGGTATACAATGTATCGATATGATATAACTATTGGCAGGGTTAATTAAGTTGACCAAGTTTTAGAAGTTTAGAATTATTTAGAGGGAAGAAATGGCGTCATTTATCTGAAAAACACTATTAATTCCTAAACCTATAATCGATAGTTACCAAGACACTAAAACGTCATTTTTAAGAATTTTGCTCACCAGTATTCTTATACTTAATGAAGTAACGTTATTCAATCTATACCACGTTTTGCAATTCATTTATTAATCACTTCGGATTTTAATATTCAAATATCACCTTGTTCAAATATTTGCACAAACTTTCTATACAACGTTTTTGATAAAAAAAACAAAATTTGAAAGCGAAGGAAACGAACACCTACACGCCACTCCTTCTCATTATTTACTATGTCTCTATTTAATAATTTCGAAATGTAGTCTCAAATGTGTACGTTTTCAAAAGGCATCTTACAATATTGCTGGATGACGTTACACGAACGATTTTCCCAGGAATTGAGATTGGTAGTATCAAGGCCTTGTTGCATCTCAAACCATGTTCAAGAAAGTAATTGGATTGTCCGTAATTAGCTGACTGATCTTAAACGCATGATTAGATAGTCGAGTACATTATTAGCATTCAAGTGCCATCGATTTTAGGATAACCTTAGCCGAAGCTTTAATTTTACACATCGGGGTAGACAACTAGGTGCAATACTCTTTCAATTTCTTGCCAGTTAATTAGCTTATGTCTATTTAAACCGCCTTTCCCGAATCTTGCTTTGACCAATGGTCCTATTAGCTGATGATGCTAGTGTATATATTTTCAACGCTGTGAATTTTTCGATAATCTTTTTAAACTATTCTTATATCCTTGTGCCTACGAATTAGATTTCTTCGCTTAGACTGGTTAGTAATGTTAAATAATATTTTGACATATTAACAATCGAAAACCTAGTTCTACTTGTTGTTGTTTTTTTTGAAAGAAGTAGAACTTATTATCGCGAATTGTTTGGCAAAAAATTATAAGGGGGGAAAATGAACGAAAGCACCATCAATATTTGTTTCGTTATTTTTTTTCAAATTTTTAAATGATGAAAAGGTATCTCCTTGACTTGTCATCGGCACGGAGAAATGCTTTAAATTTGTCCACAGATGGCGCTGAAATAAACCAAACCTATAGGTTTTTAAGCGACATGTGGTGCCATTTAGGGATATTTTTTCCTGATTTGAGGAACTGTAGACGTTATCGAAATGGCTTTCGACTGTCGCTTGACCAAAAAATGAAAAAAAATTATCAGTAACTTAAGTGGCTAGAAAGGCTTTCTCGCAAGATAAAAATGGCAATTGCGTGAATCTGTCTGGAGATGCCGAACGATAAAGGTTTGTCGGTCAAAATATTATATTAATAATGTAAAATATTGCAATTATTATAGTGTATATAAATCCGTTTTCTGCAATTTTGAGCATGTTTTAATGCTGTTGTTATTTACGATATTAATGCATGAATTCTTGGTTTGACTTTTGAGCCAATTCAATATAAACAATAACTCTGTTCTGGCAAACGAATTAATAAAAGCGATTCAATTATGGAAAATACAACTTTAGTTATCGTTCATTCGTGCTCTTGAACATTACTCTTATATAGATTGAAAGCGCAGGATTGGAGGACGTTCAAGGATGTGGATTATTTGTAAGCAAATGAAATATCCACCTGATAAGTGCTTTTGTAAGTTTATGAACTATTTAAATTGACGTAAGTTACACCATTTTAAATCACCCTGTATGTAAAGGGTGGCTGACATTATTTTTTACTGATCTATTTGATTTGCAAGCACAAAGGGAAATTTCAATTAAATGAATAAATATGGAGATAGAAATGCGGGCAAACAATCTCACATTTATTGATTTAGTTTTAATATTGCAGATAAATATTTCGGTTTGACAATCGACAAAATGACAACCGATCATTTTCACTGCCAATATTTGTATCAGTTGTTTCCCTCATCAAAACTAGTACCTTTAATGTTGTCAGAAACAATTTTCGGCGCTTTTTTGAGTTGCATAAACGCTGTCGAAGCGGAGGTAATGGTGTATTAACATGCAATGCGGGTTTATATGAGGCGTTATGTGTAAATATACCAGGAAGGTTTAGCAACAAAGGCTATAAGAGTGCAGTGGGAGGGTCCAAAATAAGGCGAATTGCACAGACGCAGACGAAGCGCAAGGGCGATCAATTAAATCGATCCGCCAGACAGCGAGGGCCGGTCGAAAAGGCAGGGAAATGAACTCCACCAGTACATGTATATCCTACACTTGTTCTTCCTCTTTAGTACATTGCTTAACTTGCTTTCTTGGAATTCCCATAAAACCCCCTCTTATTTATAGAAAGTACGAATTAGCAATAGCCGGTAATCCGATGACCGTTTCTGATTGGCCTCCAGATAATGCGAGTAAACACAATTAGAGTGACCTGATATCGACACAGACTATAATTAAGTTTTTATTTTAGTTCCGTGTTACACATACAAGCAATATATATATATATATATATAATAGCAATAACAGCATGTTTCAAATGCATTAAGGTAAAATGCAAACGACGATGTTAAGATGTACAGTGTACACTTTCTTCTATGGACTTTAATGCAAGGGTAATAACTTCACTATCTAAAGAGTTTTTTTAATAGTGAAAATTCAATTTGCTTCACGATTGGTATTTATTAAATTTCAGAAACTGGCGTTTTCTCAGTTAATAGCGATGAAAAAAATGAATCATTATTTCCTAAACTTTCTAAATAACCAGCAACAGGACGGTGGGGAGATAATGAATTATTTTGGAGCCTAGTTCCATGTGAAGTAAGTACGTTTGGAGAAGTCACTACTCGTTGATACTGCAATGATGTAAGGCATTAAGCTCGAAATAAAAAGGATGCCCACTTAGCGAAAATCCCTCATTTTTGCTTCCAACACTTATTATAGCTGCTAAATTTATTATTCCCGTGCAGACTTAATTGGTCGTTCACTTGGGTCGGAGTTATGCTTTATAATTTGAAAATGTCCCGCTTATTTATAAGAAAAAATATATAAACATATATAAACATAAAAAACGCATACTCAGTAAGTGCGACCTCCGAAACCGAGTTTTCTCTCAACAAAATCTCCGAAGATGGGCATCGGTGGTTGCATTACGGTTTTTTTTCAAGTTTATTCATTAATTTTTTAAGCAAACGGGACATTTTGACATTTAAAAAAATAATTCGGACTCTAGTGGACAACCAATTTTACACGAGAAAAATAAATGAAGTATTTGAATTACAACTGTGTATTTTTTGTATCCTTCAGGATCCTTCTAATCGTTAGAGAATTTCTCCCAAATTACCTCCTTAGAACCGGTGCTCATTTGCACATAGACTCGTCGTACCCTTGCACTGGACTTGCTCATTTGGAAAAAAAAAAGGACACGATAGCCGCTCATGGATTTCCCTTAACCATTTCCGTCAGGGGCACCGTCAGCGTCTGTGCAAGGACTGTCATCAACAAAGCATCGTATTATTACGCACCCCATAAATCTGATTGGCCCTCGTGGTCCCCTCCCCTCCCCGTCGCAAAGGGCTTCGCTGTGGCTCACTCACCCTGCACGAAAAAAAGTCAATAGCGATCCCCAGCTTTAATCATCCCAAGCTAGCTGGCGTCCTCAATGCTTTTGAAAAGCTGTATTGCAGATGCATTTTATTGAGCTAGACTAGCCCATCGCCATGAATTCCATCCGCCAAGTAAACAAACACGAAACGCTAAATGCTCGCCGGAAATGAGCGGAAAGTCTTAAAAACCGAAGAATGCCAGTTGCGACCAAGTCGATGTTGTAAAAGGTAAGACGTTTTGGATGTCGTGGATGGGCGCAAACCATGGGGCTTTCTTTTACCGATCAAAATGACCATTTGCGAGATTAGGCCTGAGTGTAGGTCAGGTAATTAGGTACTCATATGTTTCACTGGCACTATCTAACGATGCCTGGGGCCTTGTTTGGCCCAATATTCACAGTGAAAATATTGCATAAATAGACCGGTGTAATAACACATTTTTAGGAATTTTGCCAAATGGCAGACAGATTCGCTGGTTAGTCATGCCTCAATGAAAAGGCTAATCGGCAGTTTATGGACCGTTTTGTAGGTTAATTTAACCTTCTGAATTCGAAATTTATGTCTAAATTCAGCATGTTGTGATGATGCTAGGGCTAAGGTGAATACTATTTATTCTGGTATAGGGCTAAAATAATTATTTAATAAATAAAGAATCCGATAGGAATGTTTTCCCAAATAATTTAGATATGGAATTGTAAGGGCGAATTGTCTGACATACCACTTGCACTGAAGGAAACCGAACAAAAGCAACCCTTTCTATAAAGGTACCAACATGATAAATGAGATCATTGCCTTTTTTGGGAAAGATCTGAAAGGTCCCTTTCTTCAGATATTACCTCTATTGTCGTTAAAACTCCTATGGCATTGCCCAAGTTAGCGTGTGGGCCGCATATTAAAGATGATATTGGGAGCAAAAGCAACCCCTTAAAAACCTCACGCAGAGCTCAGGAGTAGTGCGGAGAACACAAGGGGCAGCAGGCAAGAATTTTTCTGTGCTTTTCTTAGTCGATTGGCACTGCATAAAAACTGTTGTAGATTAAAATAGCAACAATCTTTGCATGAAAATTGTTATAGATTAAAATAGCAACAATCTTCATTTGGAGAACTGAAACTGTGTATATGTAATTTACAACTGCTTTGTTTTGTAGGCCAGGACACAAGCAGAACTGAAATACATTTCCAATGGAATCGCCCCCACCTTCACCGCGCACCACGGCCCATGTTTTTCACCAAATTCCAGACCATCCAGTAAATGCTTTTGCAGCCATCAATCGGATGAGGCAACATCAACAACTTTGTGACGTCAAAATCAACATTGGTCAAGTCACCATTTATGCTCACAAGGTGGTCCTGGCTGCGTGCAGTCCTTATTTTCATGCCATGTTTAACAGTAAGTAATTGTGTCCAGTGAGCCTTAAAAGAGCTAATCCACTGCAAAACTTTCAATTTCCGCTGATTTTTAATTAAAGTGAATACAATTGACAATTGTAAATGTACCTGCAATGTTTATCCTGCAAAATTTATCCAGACTTAGATTAAATACTAAATGAAATACACGTTAACGATGTGCAGTGGTAAAATGCAGGTCCTCATTTTTTGAAAAACGAAGTAAGAATGATAATAATTAAAAATGAAATTCGCAATTAGATTCAAGTTCTATTTTCGATCATTGTGTAACCTGATTTTGTAAATCGTATTATAACCGTCAACATAAATTAAAAGGATTAACAGTTCAGGTTTTTATCAATCTGTCTTGAAAATATACAATTATTGATATCTTTAACATTCTTTTAAAATATTTTGAAATGTACAAATCGGTTACTATGAATCGGTATTAATAAAATTATTTTGAGAAGAACATTATTTTATGAGGAAAACCTGACATTTTGTCCCTTTTTTAAATTAACAAAATATACATATTTTCAGATGACATGGCAGAAAGAGTTAAAGCTGAAGTGACCTTACATGACACTGATCACGTAGCATTAGAATTATTAATCGATTATTCGTATACGGGTGAAATCGTAATTACGGAAGAAAATGTTCAGGTAGGTGCAATTCAAGTTCACACCTTTTTTCCGTAGATTTCTTCGTAAATATAACAATATCGATTCATTTTAAAAATATTTTCAAAGGTTTTGTTGCCAGCCGCAGGTCTTTTGCAGATGGTTTGCGTACGAGAGGCCTGCTGCAAATTTCTACTCAGACAATTACATCCATCGAATTGTTTAGGAATAAGAGGATTCGCCGATACTCATGCCTGTAAAGATTTATACGAAAAATCTCACAAATTTGCTCTGCAAAATTTCGAAGATGTCATTCAAACGGAAGAATTTGTGCTGCTGCCTTTGCAAGAAGTATGTGTGTAGAATTTCAAAATTCTTATATTTTCTGAAATTTGAACATTGATCTCTAATCGATTAGCAGGTCTATTCTGACTAAAAAAATTGTATTTCCAGGTAGAAGAATTAATAGCAAGTGATAAGCTCAATGTTTCTCTGGAAGAAAAGGTATTTGTTTCAGTCGTGGCCTGGATAAAACACGATATTGAGAAAAGGTCAGAATACGTAGCGAGGGTAGGTATAGAGGATTTAGTTGCTGTTACTAAATATTCAAGCTCGTGACAGGGTGTCTGATGGCCAAATAACTCTTTTAAGATCAATGGCTTAAAATTAGATCGACAATTAACATCGATGCCGTCATCCTATTGGCATCAGACGATTGTTTAACTAAATGAAAGCCTTTGAACAAAGGCTTTTTGAACATTCCATCACACTCTTTGTCATTGTAACCGCAATTAATATGCTAATTTGAAAATTGTTACTCCTTAGTTAATGCAACACGTCCGATTGCCCTTAATATCTCGCGAATTCCTGACTACCCATGTGGACGACGAACCCCTCGTAAAAAATACGCCGCAATGTAAGGATTTTCTCATAGAAGCAATGAAATATCATTTATTGCCAGAGAAAAGGGCCTGCATGACGTCAATTCGCACTAAAGAAAGGGCAGCCGAAGGGATCATGTCGTACATCTTTGCTGTGGGTAAGCAAAAGGGTGCTGGGTTATGAATGCAACAGCGTAATTTGCATAAATTATGGTCCTTATTAATAATAGCAATTTGTAAACATCTGTGCAAAGTAATTTTGCTTTTCATAATTAAGCAAACATAAGAGTGGAATTTAACCTAAAAACAGTAATTAGTAGACAAATTAATTTTAATTCTTCAGTTTCCATCCCTTTACTTTTCAAATTTATTGGCATAGAAGTATGAAAATTAAGAAACAACCTAAACAAAATGTGCACCAGCGCCATATTCTATTTTGTTTGATCTATTTGTATTTCTTGGATAAATATTTTACTTTGAATTGGTTGTTACATTTTTTTTAATGATCACATTGTCTTGTTTTTTTAAACTTGTCTGTCTTGTTGAAATGAATTACCAGTTTAAAGCATTAAAGTCATCGAAGAATTAAATATGCATTTTTTTCAGGCGGTGGCAGTTTATTTGCAATTCACAGTGAGTGCGAGTGTTATAATCCCCGTTCAGATAGGTGGATGTCGGTTGCATCAATGACTAATCGAAGGTCTCGAGTCGGAGCAGCTTCTCTGGGACGGCAGCTTTATGTCGTTGGAGGGTAATTGATTTTCTACATGTACTTTTAAAATTTGGTTTCCACTCTCATGGAATCATAGAACCGATAACCGAACTAAACATACTGAACTGAATATTGTAGCTATGATGGTGCAGCAGATCTGGCGACAGTGGAATGCTATAACCCTATCGTTAACAAATGGACCAATGTTACTCCTATGGGGACTAGGAGAAGTTGTTTAGGTTTGTGGATTATTCTTGTAAAACGAAATACAACAAATCGGAAAAGTTTTATTTATTTATTATATCGTATTTAATTTTAAAAAATGGATTTTATACAAACTAGGAGCTTGTACTTTGTTTGGTTTATTGTATGCCGTTGGTGGCTATGATGGTGCATCTTGTCTGAACAGCGTAGAGAGGTTTGATCCGCTGGTCAACTGCTGGACGGCAGTTTCCAGTATGCACACGAGAAGACGATACTGCAAACTGGCTATTCTTGGTAATTTTTCCACCATTTCACATCCCTATCGATTGTTTCGAAATGCATAACACTTTCTGGGGCTAGGAATGAACAGAATAAAACTTTTTATGACATAGATGGATGCATTTATGCAGTTGGGGGTTTCGATGGAACAAATTGCCAAGCCAGCATTGAGCGAATAGACCCCAGGGTGAGTAATAATTATTCTCAGTTTTTGTTTTTAAAGGTGTAATAATTAAATGTTGTATTTTCAGATTAACAAGTGGATGCCCGTGCCAAATATGTTGTCTAGGCGTAGCAGCTGTGGCGTAGGAGAGTTGGACGGCATGATCTATGCCGTTGGTGGAAATGACGGCAGCATGTGTGCGTGCAGTGCAGAGCGGTATAACCCGAGACGAAATTGTTGGGAATCAGTTGCTTCCATGCACTGCAGAAGGTGAATAATCCATTTATTTCAAAGCTATCTAAATGTGCCACATTATGCAGCTTCAAGTTTCCATAAGCTTATCGCAATTTTAAACGAGTTAATAAGTATATTGTTTTTAAAAATATCTATTTACCAGCGTTCTTTTTTTATCGATACGATTGAATTGTTATTTCTAGGAGCACCCATGAAGTAGTATCGGTGGATGGATTTTTATACTCAATCGGAGGAAACGACGGAAGTTCAAGCTTGAATAGTGTGGAACGTTACGATCATAAATTAAACAAATGGGTCTTGGTGACGGCAATGTTATCACGCCGCAGCAGCGTTGGAGCTGCTATTTTAGATAGTTTCAATCAAGAGAAAATTGTCGGTACCATGCCATAGCAACTGTTAATTCACGATTTCTCTGGTGGATTTTCTTACAAGCACAGCATTCCGATTGATGCTTAATCTTGTGAAGTTACGTTTATTGAGATCTAGCATACATTCAGTTTTGAATGCATTTAAAAATACATGTATACAGTGAGCTTCACATGGCCATCATTTGAAGAGTTCAAAACACCAGATTGTCATGCTGTACTATTGT
The DNA here is from genome assembly GCA_034700785.1 of Rossiulus vilnensis. Classification (NCBI taxonomy): domain Eukaryota; kingdom Metazoa; phylum Arthropoda; class Diplopoda; order Julida; family Julidae; genus Rossiulus; species Rossiulus vilnensis. The sequence continues at coordinate 19,953 of JAQIXS010001139.1, read as the reverse complement.
TGTCACGCTCATCCCCTGCCCTACATTTCATTTTTGGTTTGACACATTTTATACTTTCAGTGAGTTTAACCTTACCTACTGGACATAACATCTACTGGCAACAACGTAAATTTCTAGTATTTTATTATGTTCAGGGGCAATGCCATTTGTAATGTATGCAATTTAATTAAAATTATTTAGAAATAATAAACGTGTACATTTATGAAGCGCTATGTATTTTATTGCATGCAAACTAAAAATTAAATGGCAAATATAACTTTGCCTTTCGTTTTACGTATTCCAGATCAACATCAGGGTACTGCTCCTTTATGGCCTCTTCATCAGCGTTTGGAAAATATTTCAATATGCGTGAGACATGACGGTGCTTTCTTCTCATCTCTGTTCGTTTTTTCTTATTTTGAATTTCACGATATCGTGCATTGAACCATGCAATCTCACTAGGAGCAATGTCATTTCCACCCGCTTGCCATTCTTTGTTCATATGCTTTGGAATTGGATACTCTTTTATTTCTCGATTTAAAAGCTTTCCTGAAATTTCAAGACACAAACATTAGATTTGTTATTTTGCACAGCATCACTTTAATTTCAATTTGCATGCAAATTACCAAAAGGCGTTAGCTGGTCCACAGATGGAGCTTCTCCAGTTTCTGTCGTCTCTAATTCATAGTATGCCTTATTTCGCTCACGTACAACATCCTCTAAATTCTCCATGCTCTCTTCAATCTAACCAAAAATTGGGGGTTAACATTTGACGATATTCACATGGTTCTATTACTGAACAAAAATTAATAGAACGATGCACTACCTTATCAATCCTTTCTGGATTTGGAAATAATTCAACTTGCTCCTTACAAGCATGCTCCATCGTTAGAAGCATGTTTTTCTCTTTTAAAAGGACATACCTACAAGCGAAAAATTGACATTTTCGAATGTGTTTAAAACTCCATAATTGCATTAGAATTAGTGTTTTTGGACTACCAAAGTTTGTGTAGATCAGAATTACTCTTTATTCTCAACTCTTCTTTGTGCCACGACCTTCCTGAAATTAGAAATTCTGTCATGGAAATGGTAATCATAACTTTCAAGCTAACAGTTTTCAGTGAGGGATCTGTGGTGAATCTTTGAGACTATACAAATGTAACCAGCCGTAATTTGTGAGGCAGTATGACAATTATTAAGCATTACTACAATTGAGAACCCTATTAAGACAAAAACTAACCAACTTTCACCGTTTGTGCTCCCCAATTTTTAGGGTCATCAAAGAATTCCATTAAATCATTTTGAGGTGGAGTTGTATGCAGCTGCCGACCATGCGCCAGAGCAGAGGAACCGCAGACACTAAAGTGAGAAAATATACATGTAGTTGGTTGATATCCATGCGATAGATGGAATACGCCAAGCGAAAAAATAAACACACATTTTTGTCAAATATCGGGGAAAACTGCACGTGTTTATTATTCGCAGTTTACCAGCAATACTCAAAGATGTAAACATCTTTGTCGCCATCTTCGCTTCGCTACTAGCAGTCTGCATTTTCCGTTTACACAGGAAATTCAATGTGCGCATGCGCTTCACAGACTGAATCGATTTCGGAAATGTTGAGAGGAATGTACGAGCCTGAGTAGGTATGTAAAAGAAATATTTTTAATATCACTCATTTGATAAATACTTGTTAAACGATTTTTCATTACTAACATGTGACCACTAATATTGCCCACTAAATGCACAAATGAGATCGAAGTTGGTGTTTTTTGGGAATGAACATTTGTGTTGCGATACATAAAGGCCTATGCTGTTGAGTTATGCGATAGGATCATGGGACTTGGGTCAATTAATTATTAATTAATCTTTAATATTTGCATTAATGCATTAATGCAATATTCAGTTTGACTAGAAATTGTGGGCCGAATATACAGGTAGATGCAAGTTGACGGTGCACAAATGGGGGTTCTCCCGAAAATCTATTGGGATTGCGTTTTTATATTTTAAATTTAGCTAGATGCATGTACTTGTATGTGACTGGTCAAGGTTATTTTAACCACATTTGTCGTGTATTTCGAAACGGTGGAGTCCGTAAATTATTGTTGTGTTTTTCCCATGCATTTGGGAAATTTGTGCGGCCTTGGATAAATATACCAGGTGCAGTCTTGATAAAGATGTCGATTGACGATATGTGTTTAAAATTTAGAGCATTAAAAAAACTTTGTTCTGCCTCTATGAAATATTTTGCACCTGCTATTGTAGAAGGTTAATCAAACTTAATCACCCTTGCTGTAAAAATGGATAGACGATATGTAAATGGAATCCTTTGATGTCCTTGTTCTTTTAATTATACCATTTGTACCATATTCCTAACGGTTATAAATTAAAAATTGTGTTCATTTTTAGTGGAGGAGAATTTTAACTATATAATGCAGAAACTTATTATAGCCTTGGCAAGTTGCCCCACTCAGGAATATTCTTGATGGAAGTGTCCTTGTATGCTCAGCAATGGTTTATTTTCTTTCCTTTTTTTTCAAGTTTACTGTTCACGTACTGTAGGTCAAGCGATAGCTAGTCTATTCGTGGCCAGGTCAACAGATTGAAGCACGTTATTATTGTGTTAACATAATGCATTATTATCTAAACATGGCTTCATGTATACTTAAATCTTGATCCTACTCTGATTTCGTCGAATTTATTTCTATTTTTAATAATGTGTAAATTAAGCAGAGAAAAGGAAAGAAAATGTCTTCAAACCAGTTTTGTCTCATTTAGTTCGTTTCGGTTATAGGATGGAAGTTGGGCTACGCGTAGTAAGAGGCCCAGACTGGAAATGGGGAAATCAAGATGGAGGCGAGGGACATGTTGGAACTGTTGTGGAAATTGGAAAACCTGGGAGCACAACCTCTCCCGATAAAACTGTCGTTGTACAATGGGATTCTGGATCCAGGACAAACTATCGAATAGGATACCAAGGTGCTTATGATCTGCGCAAGTTTGATAATGCACCAATTGGTAAGCAGTGTAAGCTTATGTTTTATTTTTAAGCAAGCCTCGGTTTTTCTATCATACATCATGCTCATTATTATGCGAGTAAATATGGTGTTGTTCCAGGTGTGAAGCATCCAAATATAATTTGCAATGCGTGTAAAAAACATGGCTTGTCTGGGATGAGATGGAAATGCACGAAATGTTACGATTTCGACTTATGCACACAGTGCTATATGGCTGATAAACATGATCTGTCACATCCTTTCTTGCGTTTTGAGCATACTACGTCAGTCGGGTTAGTAGAAAATCTTATATTTAAGCTAATTTCCCTCCCAACAACGGTTTAGTCTAAAAGTGTTCTTCTATTTCAGCATTGAGGTATTGAAAAGACAAGGGGCAATAAAGATCCAAGCCAAGGGCATTTTTGTGGGAGCAAACGTTGTTAGAGGTCCAGATTGGGATTGGGGAAACCAAGATGGTACAATTAATTTTCGCTCTTATTTTCTATTATTTGTTTTATGTTAATGATAAATGCTAATGATAAATTTCACATGCTAGGAGGAGATGGTAAAGGTGGAAGAGTAATTGATGTTAGGGGCTGGGATAACGAGTCCAGCCGTAGCGTTGCTAATGTTACTTGGACAACAGGTTTAACAAATGTCTATCGACTGGGTCATAAGGGTAAAGTGGATTTAAAGTATGTCCAAGAGGCTTCAGGTGGTTTCTACTACAAAGATCACTTGCCCATTCTAGGTATTTTTATTTTATCTTTGCAATTACTTGAAAATGAAGACATGTTTAAATAATATGTAATTTAAACATATCTGTTTTGAAGGACAAGAAGTAGAAAGGCTCGTTGCACACAGCTTGCCATCACGGAACTCAACAGCATTTAGTGTTGGGGATCGAGTTAAAGTTGTACTTGATGTTGATGCATTGAAGAGCATGCAGGAGGGCCACGGTGGATGGAATCAACGAATGGCAGAGGTTAGATAGCTATTGTGCAATTTAAACATATTGGGGTTATAATTTTTAAATTCTTGCAGTCATTCGGAATTAATTTATAAGTTTTGGCAAAAATTAATAAGTTGGCATTCCATCACTCCGTTCTGTTTTCACATCTTCCAAGATTCTTGCATATGTGTCCCCAAAACAACACGCCCACACTCTGCATTAATAGAATTGTTTCAAATTTGGCTCGTTTTATTTTGTGCTAATATTCGCATTTATTTGCAGTATATTGGCAAAGTTGGTTATGTTCATCGAGTAACAGAAAGAGGTGATATCAGAGTCCAGTATGATGGTTGCAACAATCGTTGGACATTCCATCCTTTAGCTCTTGCTAAGGTATTATATCAATTTTAAATTAACCACCTTTGCGTTTCATTAATATCATTAAATCTGTTGATAGATAACTTCATTCAGCGTTGGAGATGTTGTTAGAATTATTGGTGATATTCAGAAGGTTAAGGAATTGCAGAAAAATCATGGGGAATGGATAGATGTTATGAAATGGGTGTGTAATTTTGGTATTTCGATGATTTGTCATATTTTAGCCAACGTTTCTAAATATCATTCTTTCTCACCTTCAATGCTAGACTTTAGACAAAACGGGCAAAGTCCTAAAAGTATATTCGGATGGAGATTTACGGGTGAAAGTCAATAGCCAATCATGGACTTACAATCCTCAATGCGTGGTTTTGGCACCAGGATCGGCCACGGAACTAAACAATACAATGACGGCAAATGAACGTGAAGAACATGCTAGTAAGTGATTTCCAAATTCTATCCACATATTCAAGTTTGGGAATAATATGAAGTAATCACTGATTTTTCAAAGATCCGATGGCACCTCTCCTGCCGCACTTTCTGGATCAGCAACAGCTTGATTCCAGCGGCACTGATCGCCTCGTTCGAGAAGCTGCTCAAGGCCATGCCGATGTAGTGCTCGAACTGGCTCTGAAATGTCCAGAGCGCGTGGATCAGAAAAGTTCAGGAAAAACTGCTCTTCAAGTAGCTTGCCATCAGGGTCACATGGAAATTGTGAAAATGCTTCTGGGGGCTGGGGCCAACCTTGAAGTGCAAGACGATGATGGGGACACTGCTTTACATTATTCTGCTTTCGGGTGAGTTTCACAGTCTGCATTGTGTGGACAGTCAAATTTATTGTATACAAATAATGAGAGTATTCAACTTGATCGTACGCTGCAGAAACCAGTCAGAGGTCATGGAATATTTGCTTAAAAAAGGTGCCAACATTGATGCAACGAATAAAGGCAGATGCAGTACTTTGCATGTTGCTGTCAATAAACAACACGTCCTTTGTGTCAAAGTGCTGCTCAGGCATAACTGTAATGTCAATATTCAGGATTCGTACGGCGATACGGCATTACATGATGCCATTGGGAAGGAGAGTTGTGAAATTATTGACTTATTGGTAAACGAACTGACCATCGATTTTGGGCTTCGCAACAAGAGAGGCTTCAACGTCCTACATCACGCAGCCCTCAAAGGAAATAATTTGTATGGATATTGGTCTTCATTTTTTTTTTCTTCAAATTTCTGGAATTTGCTATTGTGCATTTGACATTGTTTCCTGCCTGCTTTAGTGCAACTGAGCGTTTACTATCTAAAAGTAGACAAATTGTGGATGTTAAGAAAGATGACGGCTTTGCAGCCCTACATCTTGCAGCATTAAATGGACATCGTCTTGTTGCTGAGACCTTACTCACACAGGTATGTTCTCGCTGTGCATGCATAATTTTTTGGACTCAACCTGCTTTTGATGCAGTTGGCTGAAAAGCCATTTAATTATCAATAACTTGATAAGAGCTATCGGAATGGTTTAATTTACGAAATTTCTCTAATATCATTGCTGACTGCTGTGCCTTTGATGAATGAATAATATTTCATATAATATTGAGTGAGAAACTGAAAATGTAGTTTCTTTTGAACAGGGCCAATGTGAAATTGACATAGAAAATAATCGCAAGCAAACGCCGTTACTATTGGCTATTAGTCAAGGACACTGCGCTCTCATTGAATTACTAGTCACAATGGGGTCAAATGTGAATGCGGAAGATGAAGATGGTGATACAGGTCTTCATTTAGCACTTATGAGACAGAGAACTGGTTTTGCAGATATCAATGAAATGGAAGCACCCACCATTCACATGGTAAGTCGAAATAATGGTGGTTTAAGGAAAACCGTAGAACCGGTCAAAATTCCAAAATTAATTGTAAAAGGCAAAGATCACATTCTGTTGTTTGATTGATTGTTCTTGACACTTCAGCATCGTCATGCAGTTTTAACTTCTCTTGGTTTGTTTAACCAAAAATCATGTGCAAGTGTTTGTATTTCTAGATTTTGGAGGATATCCATGCAAAAAGTATAGCAAGGAATATTGGGTTGGCAGTAGCATGTTATTTATGCCAGGAAAACGGAGATCTGAATCATAAGAATAGACAGCAAAAGTCGCCTCTGGAACTGTTAACAGAACCTGCACATTGTGAGATACTGCAAGAATATGCAACTCAAAGAAGGTATATCAACGTTTTGTGACATTTGTATCTACTGTCCTTAACAAAATTGCATTTTCTGACAAAATATGACATTTATTGAAATGTTTTAATATAGTTATTCACTACCATCCTGCCATGTGAATTGAATCTATTTTTAAGATGGTTTTGTGCTCGTTTTTATGTAAACTAGTTATCCCTGGAGCATCTCATCCAGTGCTCCTACTGAAAACCAAACAGATGGTGCAGTCGAGCAGGCTGGCGTTGAGCCTCAGCCATTCCGCGAGTGCCTCATATGTTGCGAAGCAATAGCCTGTGTTATTTTTGAACCCTGTGGCCACGAAGTAGCCTGCGAAGACTGCTGCTTCCGAATGAAAAAGTGCATCGAATGCCAAGCTGTCATTGTTAAAAAGACAGGCACAGGTGAGGAAAATTTGCGCATCTTTTAAAGGCCAGTTTAGACGTATCCATAGAGACCAATTCGTTTTAACTAAATTTCTTACCTATAAATTTTCTAATGGCAATACGTCTTATTTTAGGCGGGCAATCGGTTGCTCCAAAGATACGTCAGGTGAGTGTAGAACGTGTGAAATATCTTGAAAGTAAAATACAGGAAATCGAAGAGGCCAGTAGTTGTTCCATCTGCATGGAGCGACGTAAAAACGTTGCATTCTTGTGCGGTCATGGAGCGTGCGTCAACTGCTCCCAAACTCTAAAGACTTGCCACATGTGTCGCAAACCCATCACAAAGAAAATCAATCTGTATTGACTGTTGTCACACGTACAACCACCCAGTATCTTCCTGCGTGCGATCATCTTCCATCGATACTAATGGAAGGCAGAAACGGACCAGCTCTCCTAGGAATCTCGAAGAAATTATGAATTGCTGATTTGTGCAGCGCCAATTGAACTGAAGTAGGTGGAATTTGAAAAAACGGAGCTTTTTGATTTGTTAAAATTTATTCAAGTAATACATTTTAATATGCTTGTATGACGTCATTTGTTTTTCCTGTCTTATAACTAATTTCCTCATGACTGCCTGCAGTACAATACTCACATTTTATGATATCTTATTCTGCATCAGCATTGGATATTTTTGAAAGCTTGTCAGAAAAAAATCAGATGTTTAAAAACAAAATGGAATTTTCAACTAAGGTTTTTGAATGTCATTTTTCTGACCTATTTAGACAACCCATTTATTTGCATGGCATCTCTTGTATGAAAAGTTAAGCAAAGAAAAGTATCTCCAAGGTTATGAATGCAACTTGTATATTTTGGCTATAATTCAAATGTCACCCTCACATTCTCATAATATGCTTATCACTTCCTCTTTCATGCACATATATTTACACACTCCTAACAAACCCAAGTTCACGCAAAATGTTCCTGCTTTATTCTGACCTCTATTTTACAATTATGAAGCTGAGTTCTGTGAAGAAACAAAATCTCCATGAAATTTTAAAAAGTTAACTTAATTAGTGCATGACTACTTTTTTATGAAATATACTTGATCAGTATTATTCCTCATGAACAGTTTAATGAATATAGAACACCATTGCTACTTTGGATTCGGTGACTGCATTGAAACGTTAATTCCTCATTATTGTGAAATTAGGTACTGGATTCTTCCAACGATTCTAATTGTCTGTCTGCCACACAGCAGGATGCCCTTATTTAAAAATGTTTTTCCTTGTCGAGCTTATAAATTATTACATAGTGTTAGGCTGAGTGGAAACTGTTTGTGCACTGGTTTTAATTCTAGTTTTTAAATGCTAATTGAATTTTTAAACCATTTTGTTGAAGTGAGTTTAAAATTTCTGTTGAAATTACTCCAGTTAACAATGTTGATTGTCCTGCTTATTTTCATGCATTGCAAACATCTGTGATGTGGGCGCCACTTTCATGTACACTACTTATTAAAAATTGTCGATGACTTTAATTGGATGGTTGGCTCAATTATTGCATTTTAAATGCTGCCTTTTTAAATTCTCGTATCCAATATGGGGTTGTAGTTTTTTAATGAACCATTCAATTAAAAATGTAAAACTATTTCTTCGTAATTTCAATATGTTGTTGTCATAACAGCTTATACAGACACATTTTCAGGTCAATAACCCTTGTAATTATTTTATTTTGAAATAATTACTTAAATATGAAAATATTTACACGATGTAACCAGTTGCATTGGGAAGACCAAAAAAGGTAAGCCATTCCACGATTTAAATTGAAATAATTTGAACGAGCAATTCAAATAATTATCAGGAATCTTCTGGATTTAAACTAATATTTACAAATAAAATAAAAAGGTGTACAAAATCAATAACAGCTTTAAAGCTGTATATCACACGCAACACAATTTAAAATTTTTTCTCAAGTTAATTTTTTGAGTTTAACAAGACCAAATACTTTGGACCTACTAAATTTCACTTATTAAATGTCTTCGGCGCACCTCAATTCTGTTAAATCTCAAAGGATGTATGCTGCTGTAGATATTTCCTTATTGAACATGGAATGTTTCACTTATCCTTTTATTTGATTGTCCGTTGTAAAGATCCTGTACTTTAATATTTTCGTAGGAAATCTGCATCATTTTTGTCAGGCTAAACTATTTTCAGGCTTGTCTTTTTTGCAGCTAACTGAACGTCGCATCTTGGAGATTGTGGAACCTGCTGACTATGCCCTTGGTTTCGAAGTTGGTGTAACATTCTTTACGTCAAATAGTTTGCGCAGGAAGAAAACTTGAAGACTAGATGCAAAAATAACGACTGCACATTGGGCGATTGACCAATTCTGTACGTAGTAGTTGTTTGCTAGTAATAACTGGTAATCACGGGCTTCGTGTCTTCTGCCAAACTGTTGGTTTCGTTGTATTTCACCTATGCGCTCGTCCACTACTTTAATTGAACCCTGGAATTTAAATGGCAAGGTTATTTTTTACTTTTTTTAAAGGGGAAGGGTTTAACAAGCAAATCCTGTACTGTGCAAATGAGAAAACACTTACCGTAAAATTGGCCACACTGATGTCCAACTGCTCCAGCTCAGCCGTAAAGTTCTCCCACTTGTCATACTGGAATGAAGTGATATAAAGCAGCACCAGTTTGGCAGCGAACCGAGAAAACTGGTTGTCAATGCAGATTTCATAGACTCCTAAATCAAAATGAAAATTCAAGGAAATACATTAAATTTCAATTCAATTTGCCCATGGAAAAATTAAACTGGAAAAAAATCTACAAGGATCTGTGGCATAGTTTTGTTGTGACAAAAAACAGTATTGTGTGAAAACTGCTTGTGACACATTGTTGGGACCACTAGAAGTGCAATAAAAAGCAATCTCAAAATGTATTCAATACCTCCACTTTCAGATACTTCTTCGTATTCGCTTTCGGACTGCCATTTGTAGGGGTGGACATGATTGCCATTGGGATGCCGTACTGCAAAACCTGCCTTGCCATCACCCCCTCTGATAACCTAATTGGCATTTTATATAAAGAAATTATAAAATATCGATGCATCTTGAATATAGATGTATTCGCATTCTTCTGCTAGCAACATATGTTAAAAACAATATTTAAAGGTTTCATATATCTTACGTGTATTTAAAAACAATAGCACCATGCTAAAGAAGCCACCACCTAACAAATATTGGCATTTAGAAAATGGGGACACCGTGAATACAATTATTCCCGTATTCTATAGGAACATATGGTGATTAAGGCAATATGTATAAGGTTTATATATTCCACGTGTATTTTAAAAAAATATTACCAATATGCTAATGAAACCACCTGTGGGCAAGCTTTACCTGGAAGGCAACGAATAAGTTGGCAGAGGGTTCCACGTACTGGTAAAAGCAGTGTTCTTTGGCCGCATCGACGTGCACCTTGAATTCAAAGGAAATCCCGGGAATATTGTCCATTTCGTTATTCCCCTGCGCTTCCAGTCTGTGCAAATGCACGAAAATCAGCATCAGACACAGGTAGTGCATTTTCGCCATCTTCCGCACACGTGTCACCAGCCCAACTGACGGCTTCATCGCATGGCTTCTTGGCTTGTGAAACTGGAGTCCTAGCCACCAGAGTTGATTGTCTTTTCAGTACATCATTTAGTGCGTTGAAAAGTCATCTTTCGCTGTGTGGCACTGACGTTCCCATCCAAAGATTACTACTTGTAGGGTCTTTCGATAAGTTCACGAGCCACCGATAAGAAAAGTGGTATCATGTTAGCAACAGTGGAATAATTGAATTTATCGCAATTAAAAGCCACTACGCGCTTTAATCTTCTTGAGGAGAAAGTTATAATAATAATCTGGATAAATAGACGAGGATTTTATTTTTAACTTATTGTCGCCAAACTTTTGTGAGCCTCTACCAACTTCAAATTTCCCACGCTCTACGAAAACTTTTGGGTGTGTCATCGTTTTGGTGCATGGCGTTGCTGCACGGTGGCGCTCGCTGCTGGCTGTCTTTCTGCTTCCATTTTTGAGATGCATAAATTGCGACATTGTGCGTGATGAGGGCGTGTATGTGGTCGATAATTGTTTACACGCGATGAATGTGCCTTTATAAAAGTTTACCACATTCTGAAAGTGTGAGTATATAAGTGTTTTGCTTCATAGTGACTGCGTATCGGCACTCCGGGAAGAAAATGATTGAAGTACGTGAAGGTTTGTTGGATTCGGCCTCCTCAACGAATGTCAGTAATGACAGAACTCCTCTTCTATCTCGGAAATCGCGTAGTGTCAATCCTGATTTGAGCGTTTCAGCTAGTTCTTCAGATGAACCCGAAGTTGCACCCGAGCAAGGGCCAAGCGCCCGAAACCTGGAAACGTTTTCGGGTGTTTTTGCCCCAGTGTGCCTGTCCATGTTCAGTGCGTTGCTATTTCTTCGTGTGGGTGAGTAATTTCCTTCTATAATTTCTTTGCAATCATGAGACTGTCAAGGCTGTCGTGATAATGCCTATATTAGAATAGCACTTCCTGACCCAGGGGTGTAAACCAGAAATGGTGAAGAACGGTGAATTGAGTGCTAATTGATGAAGCCTGGAAAAATCTAGACTCAGTTGATACATTTGACAGTTCAATTGGGGTGCTAATAAACATGTGGTTTCCTTTGATCCAACTTGACTGAATGGCCAAAGTAATTATTCACCCCTATAGAGTTGAACTTATTTGAATGTTTTCAGATTAATTACAGTTGTCAAATATGTAATACTCGGGATTGTCAAATTTCGTGTTTGAACAAAGTTTTGATCGGTTGTTGTGTATAAAGTATAGGCAATGATGAAATATTTTAGGATTTTTATTTTTAAATTGACTATTCTTGTGCTGATATTTGGTGAAAACCAAATTGATGAATTTGTTTGTGTATATTTTCTTTTAATTTTTTTAAATATGTCAGACATGAATCTATATAATCATTGAGAAGTGGGGGACAATGCTGTTTAAAAAAATCAAATCCATGATTTTCAAAACCAGTTTATGAGAAAGTGAAAAAAAAACGGATTTTTTTTTTCAAGAAAAGGTCGAATTCCCATACAAGGTACTCGTTTCTTATTTAAACATGAACTATGATGTCAAAGTTTCTTGACTTTTTGTCTTTAAGGCAGTAGGTGTTTACCGTACAATGTGCAGTTATCAAATGTAGTACGATTTGAAATGTATCTGTGTTGACCTAAGATCTAGTATTTTGCCTTATATATGAAATACACTTTGTTGTTGATCTATTGCCAGCAGTCTTATCATAACTAACTTGAAATTGTCAACTTCAATGTTCATAGTCTGACTGTGATGGTGCATTTTTGCAGGATTTATCGTTGGGCACGCAGGTATTCTTGAGGTAATCGCCCAGTTTGTCCTAGCCTACATTATTCTTTTATGCACAGTACTATCAATATGTGCAATTTCCACAAATGGGGCGATAGAAGGAGGAGGAGCATACTGTATCCTTTTCACTGCTGTTTCACCCATTTTCCTTCTCACAAAGTTTTAGGAATAGTCGGAGCTCAGTTGAAAAGTTCTGAACACACGAAATGTTTTCGATAAATCTACGAACTGTTGATGTCCAATAAGAATAATCAAAGTTTGGTTCAATTGAGATTGAAAAAGTGGTGTATTATTGTTTGAAATTATTAATTTTGTTGAATTTTTATGACAATAATATTGTGAAATTGATATTGCTGTGGCTGGCTATGGGCTTCCATGGCCGATTGATAGTGTACGTTTTCGATTTGTGCAAGAACAATTTTAACTATGACCATCCTTCACTAAATTGAAGATATGATCAGTCGAACTTTAGGTCCAGAATTCGGAGGCAGTATTGGGACTCTGTTCTTTTTCGCTAACATCTTTTCCTGTGCCCTCTACGTAACAGGATGCGTTGAAGGCTTCATTGATAACTTTGGTCCAGGAGGTACCAAGACATTGATATTACAACACTAAACATAAACGATAAAAATAATTTAAAAAATATTTAATTCATTATTTGAGAATTCAATTTTCAGTTGGTGTAATGTCAGAATACATGTATCTTCCTCTACAGGTTTTCTGGTTGATGGGGGCATACCTAGTGGACGCTGGTGGGCTTTTTTGTATGCATCAGTGATAGCTTTATTTAACTTATTCGTCTGTTTAATTGGGGCTGCGATGTTTGCCCGCACTTCGATTATCATTTTTGTAATTGTCATGCTGAGTACTTTTTCGGCCGTTGTCAGCTTTATGGCAGAAAATCATGTAATTGAGGTGAGAATAAGCTATTTGATAAGATGATCTCTTTCTAGACCTTTTGCACTTGTCATATGAGATAATTTGTTCTTTTCTATTAGGTTCCAATACCTGATGCTAATAAATATGTTGGCAATATAACAAATGCGTCCTATACTGGGTTTAGTTGGGATACGTTTCAAGACAACGTGTGGCGTAAGACATTTGTCAAATGTTCAAATTGTTTAATTATTTAGTGCTTCTAATAAATTCACCTATTGTAATTTTATATTTTGTTAGCAAATTACAGTGTGGATTATACAACTGGCAGTATTATGAGCTTTGCTACAGTTTTTGGAGTTCTGTTTAGTGGTGTAACTGGTATCATGGCTGGTGCTAATATGTCAGGTGCTTTGTGTTACACTTTATTACATATTTTGACGATTTTAGCCTTCGTTGGATGCAAACAAATTACTCACACATTTTTGTTTCAAATACTTATTATAATTACTACTTTTATTTTTTCGCTTTTAGTTCTTCCGCTAAAGTCTGCATTATATTTTATAATTTTAATAAGTAAACTTGGAAAAAAAACTGTTATGTGACCACCGAAAACGGGTTTATCCACTCAATGAAACCTCCGAAGATGGGTATCAAAGGTTTCATAAGGTGTTTTTGTCTGTTTCTTTATATTTTTTATAAATGAACGAAGCATTTTCAAATTATGCAAAATAACTAGCAGGGAAAAAATAAATTATGACAAGTATTTGATGGAAAAAAGTATTAATTTTTTGCATGGTCGTTCTTAATTTATGTACAATTATCAATGTTAACTTTCCAAATCCTAATAATAACCCACATTCATATAGGAGAGCTGAAGGAGCCAAGCAAATCCATCCCTCTGGGAACCTTATCTGGTGTGGCCTTCACTTTTGTGATATACATAATGCTGTCCTTTTTCACAGCTGGAACATGTTCAAAGTAAGTTTAAAATTCTATTCCTCTAGTCTGACCTTAAGCCCGACCCAAAAGGATGCCAAATTGCACAAAAATTACTCCCACATTTTTGCTTCAAATACTTGTTATAATTACTAATTGTATGGTGGGCATCATTTTGGCTCACCTTTAACGAATTTTTATTGTATTTAAATTTTGCTCTTTGTTATTATGCTGAATCAATAATTTATTTTACAGCTTTTTGTTAAGAAATAATTACATCTATATGCAATACATAAACTTAACCAACTTTGCTATTCCTTGTGGGATATTCGCTGCAACACTGTCTGCTAGCCTTAGCAATCTTATTGGTAAATATACTCAAATGTCCTGTATTTTATTTTGTGTAGCTTTATAAACTCCAATTTTATTTTTGATTGCAGGGGCGTCAAGAGTTTTAATTGCTGTAGCAAAAGATGAACTATTTGGTACAGCCACAATTACGTGTATTAAAAATAAAAATTAATGGAAATGAAATTTATTTTAAATCAAGTTTTTGCTTTATTTTAAAAAGGGTTCATTTTATCACCAATTGCAAAAGGTGTTTGGAAAGACAATCCTTATGCTGCTGTCATTTTATCTTGGTTTCTTGTCCAGGTGGGCAGTTTTGATGCATTATGTTATTATATTAAATATTTACCTAAAATCAATTGTATTAATGTGTTAAAATTGCTTAATAACCTTTGTTTTTATTTTGCTTTTAATTTAAGTTAATTCTAATCATTGGATCGTTGAATCTGATCGCCCAAGTGACCTCAGTATTTTTTCTGCTGTCCTATGGTGCGACGAATTTAGCCTGTCTTGGATTAGAGCTCACCTCTGCACCAAACTTTAGGTTGGCTTACTTTGTATGCTGTTTTATGAAAAGTTTATTGTACGATATTGAATGTCTCATAATACATGTAAGTGAAATCCTTTGTTAGGCCATCATTTAAGTATGTTTCCTGGTATACTTGTGCTGTTGGTCTTGTGGGCACCATTACAATGATGTTTGTCATAAATGCTGGTAAGTTTAATTTTACGAATGAGCTGAAATACACCACAATTAATATAATATGAATAGAATGCAAACCTGAATTTTTATCATACCTTACTAGCATATGCTGGTATTTGCATAGTGATATGCCTGCTGTTAGTGATTGGGCTTCACATTCGTGCTCTCCCCACCAAGTGGGGCTCCATAAGTCAGGCTCTCATTTTCCATCAGGTAAATAATAGTCCAAGTTTGATTTGAAGTTGGTATCACCGTTTTTCCTCTTGTTGTCATTTAAATTATTGCTGCATTTAGGTTCGCAAATATTTATTGATGTTGGATAGTAGGAAAGAACACGTCAAATTTTGGAGGCCACAGCTGCTCTTAATGGTCTCAAATCCCAGATCTTGTACTCCGCTCATTGATTTCGTGAACGATTTAAAGAAAAGTGGACTCTACGTACTTGGGCACGTGAAATTAGAGGACCTAGATAGCTGGGAGGTGGATCCAATTGCGAAGGAAAACTTAACCTGGTTGAGTTTGGTGGATCATCTTAAGGTAAATTGTGCATTGAGCTGTTGGACATAATGGAATGCAAACAGTCGCCCAAATCTCTTTTAAAAACTGACTAAAATATCTATTTCAGGTGAAAGCATTTGTTGAGTTGACCATAGCCCCTACAGTGAGGGAGGGCATGCGGCAACTAATTAGAATATCAGGACTTGGTGCAATGAAACCAAATACTATAATTTTTGGATTTTACGATGCTTCGCCTCAAATTGACTTCTTGAAAAGGTAAACTTACCACAGTTATCACTGTGCATGAAGCAATTAAAGAATATTCAAAATACACTCATTTCAGATGTTTAAAAATCTTACAGCTATAAAACTGATTTAAAGTGTTCGGTTTTTTTTAGGGATGAATTGATTGCAATTAATTCTTCTCCGACTTCTACAGAAATGGGACATGTTTCCAGTGTACATTCTTTTGAGGATACACGTGAGGCTTCGCAAAGTAAAGATTTGCCACCAGAAGAATATGTTGGAATGATACAGGTTGATTTCAGAGTTAAATTTTCCATAAATTCCTATAAAATAAATTTAAAAGTACTGGTAACATGAAATTTGGGTTTAATACCTTAATCAGTGAGCTATAAATGGATAAAATATTATCTATAAGATTCGCTTTTTTTTCTGTTTGAATGGTTTTCTCACTTTATTTTTATTTATTTATATTTTCAGGATGCTATTAAAATGAGAAAAAACGTGTGCGTATGTCGATATTTCGATCACTTCGATAAATCTTCAATTTTGAAAAGCAACAGGAAAAAATTCATTGACGTATGGCCAGTGAATGCTTTTAACCCAAGAACTTTAGAATATTCTGATACGACAACATTGTTTTTACTGCAAATGGCTTGCATTTTGCACATGGTACATTTTGACTCTTATGCATTAATGAGACTTATTGTGTTGATTTTATTAATTCAATTTATTTCTTTTTTATCGAAAGGTTCCAGGTTGGAAGTCAAAAACTGTTTTGCGTATTTTTATGTGCAATTTAACAACTGACGATGATACGGTCAAACGGGAGAAGCAACTTAAGCTAATGCTTAAGGAATTACGAATATCCGCTATAATTAACCGAGCCCATTGGGACGATGTGATTGACGTGTACTCTTCCAACAGTTTGCCTGATAATTCACAGTATTTGCCAGCCTCCTCGTCCAATAATTTGACAGTGCAATGCATGAGCAGGTATTTTGCCTTTTCTATTTCAATTTGCAATTATTAATTAGAAATGCACATTCTAAAGTTGTTTATTTTTCAGTTTCAATCAACTAATTAAGCGCTACAGTGAAAATGCCGCAGTCATCTTCACTTATCTTCCTATTCCTCCGAAAGAAGTACAAGCCAATTCCAAATATTTAAGTATGCTTGATTCTCTGACAGATGGCTTGCCACCAACAGTTCTCATCCATGGTGTCAGCCCGGTCATCTCCACAACACTTTAATAATTATTGAAATTAAGTTGAATATTGCAAGTTAATCGAGCCAATATATCATAATTTCTTTCCAGTTCCTAGATATTCGAGGTTATCATTGACTTTAATCCCCAGTGCATTCAAGTCTGTATGTGCATACATTTCCGTGATGAATGCAATGCGTTGCTATGCATATTTATATTATTTCTTTCATAATTAGTGACATCATTTGCTGCTGATAGGCTTACAGTATCATTTGTTTTTCTGTACATTCAAAATTGGATAAATACGTTTTTCGATCCATACTTTACGTAATTCTGTATAGAGTATTTATAATTGATCCTGCTAATGACTTCCTTATCAAACAGGGTTTCAGAAAAGCTACGTGGTGATTTGGTTAGCAACCTGACCTTCTTATATTTCAAAAGTAATTTCTTTTGGATAATTTGCTAATCGAAGAACGAAGTAATTGACTAATTTGCCTTTGAGAAATAATAATACTGGGCCAGTAGGCCATAGAGGCATTTTTATCGTTTTTTACCAATGCTTTCAACGAAATTTCGTTCCAAGTACTGTATTGATAATGCTTCATACGAGCGAGTGCGCAGGCCGCAACATACAAACTTGTATGTATAATGAAGTTAATTTAGTTGTAAATATGCTAAGATATGATTCACAAAACGAAATTCTTTGCTATGAGTATTGCAGTTTACTGTTTAAATTTATTTTATATTGATTTTTGTTTGATGTGACGTATTCATTAGCTGGCTGATATGTTTAATTGTCTCGATGTTGCTAGTAATAAAAAAGTGGTTTATAAAAACAAGTAGGCAGATCGTCTGTGGACTACATGTACGTTGGAAATGGAAATGGCTGGATAAAGGTTGAAGGCCTACATGTACTGTATGCATGTCTGAGGCTATACATTTCTTATATATATTATCATTACACTGCACGAAAAATGAGAATAAATAAATTATGCACTGGTTATAAGTAATGGAAGCAAAATGGAGAGGTTTGCAAGAAATTAATGCCAATTGGGACTATTGGACATTTTTTTTTGAAAAGTGGGCAAAATGGCGACCGCAAGTCAAGCATACTTCCGGTGTATTTATTTCTCAATGGAGTGTCGCTGGTGAATTACTCCGATAAGCTGATAAGTGATGATACTGATCTCATTTGTAGTGATTGTAGGTGCCGTTTACTGTGTATCTTTGGGACTGATCAATTTAGAAGGAGAGAATTGTCTAAATCCTATATAAACTATATATTGTAAGTTAATTTCAGTCGTTTTTGACGGAACGACCTGATCATACCATAATTACACGCTCATAGTTCATTTATTCTGTTTTCAGCTATAAATACCAGTACTTAGCCTATATGCGACCATGAGGAACTCATCATTATTTCAAAACAAGAATATATTAGCGCCAATGGTCAGAGTTTGCACATTGCCAATGAGATTATTAGCGCTGGATTATGGAGCAGATTTGGTGTATTGTGAAGTAAGTAACTATATTGTGGATTTGTGTGGTATTGTCACGTTGTTTTCACACATGCTTGACATGCCATTTATTTTTATTTGCAGGAGATTGTTGACCACAAGATGCTGAAGTGCAGGAGAACAGTGAATCGTAAGCAAAATTGCTGGAACTTTCTTGTACTTATTTGGCTTCAAAATTAACTTTTCTAATTTTAATGAATATATTTGATCATCTGCTGGTACATGTATATGTGTTCAATTTCAAATATGTTAGCTGCGTTAAACAATTTTTCCTATAGATGCCCTTGGGACGATTGATTATATTGATGATACTGAAGACGTTGTGGTGTTTAGGACGTGTGAAGAGGAAAGAGATCGCGTTGTTTTTCAAATTGTAGGTGGTGCCGACAAATTCAAATAAGTAATTAACAATCCAGCTAAATAATTACTGAAAGTAATGATTAAATGATGGAATTAATTTTTAGGGCACCTGCAGTCCTGAAAGGGCTTTGAAAGTCGCCCAGCTTGTGTAAGAACATAATATTTTTTTGTCCCTGCATGAATAAGTTTTGTTGATTAAAGGTTCAACATACTCTTAATGTAATTTTGATATTACATGTTTATTAGTGGAATAATGTTCAAATTGCATTGACCTTATTTTTTTCCGATTTTACAGTGAAAACGATGTGGCTGCCATTGATATAAATATGGGATGTCCAAAAGAATTTTCCATTAAAGTTGGTAAAAATAATCTGTTATGCTATCTGAGTTCAAATCCTTTTTACGTTAAGTTTAATCAGCCCCTTTTTCATGCTTGTATTTTAACAGGGCGGCATGGGAGCAGCACTGCTGTCACAACCTGAGCTAATCAAAGCAGTAAGTTAGTTTTTATTAATGCGTGGATTCCTCATTTTTGCCTTTGCGAGCTTTTTTAAAATATATAACTTTGCTTATACATGTATTTGTGTAGATCTTAACCACACTTGTGAAGAGTGTTTCCAAACCAGTAACGTGTAAGATTCGTATATTACCAAAGGTATGGTTTTTGATATTTGAGTTCAATTTTTCAAGATTTCAAGGGTTGTTCTACATCCTTAAGAGTTTTTTGTTTTTTAAGTTGGAAGATACCATTGCGTTATGTAAATTGATTGAGGAAACAGGAGTTTCTGCTCTTGCGATTCATGGCAGGACAAAAGATGAGCGACCTCGCCACCAGAATCACAATGATGTGATCAAAGCTATTACCAAGGAAATATCAATTCCAGTGATTGCAAAGTCAGTTTCACATACTTTTCCTTGATAATAAGGAAATATTGAATGATTGTTT